>BOPN01004654.1:17500-27500 GCA_017312705.2 Penaeus japonicus
ATTTTCAGCGAAACAGAAAATAAAGAAAACAAGTAAATAAAATTATGATACGGTCGATAAGGACAAATCACATACATGGACACAATGCAAATATTTCTTTTTTGGCATATCTTTAGACGCCAATAAAACGAAAACCAACTTGACGGTAACTGATAACTGTTATCAGGCCCAAACAACGAATATGGCTCATCAAAGAACTCAATAAGAAATTAACTATACCCGGTGTTTGCACATGATACCCAGAATGTGATATAAGCGGATAAGTATTTCAGAATATAAATAGTTAGATGAAAAATGAAAAGGAAGAGGAAAACGGATGAGCGTAATGAAAACGGAGACTTTTTAAAGAAAACGGGAATACAGAGATGGATATTCGGAAGAAAATGGGAAACCGGAGAAAAGTTTATTTAAATGGGGATACGGGAATAAAGGATTTTTTTTTTAAATAGGAAAAGAAACGGATCCTAAGTAATAGCAAACAAACAACAAATAAGAAAATTAACATCCTGGACGAAAGCGTGAATAGGATAAAACAGAAAAAGAAACGTGAATGAAAGAATAGAAGCGGGGAAGAAACAGGTAACATATATAAACAACAGATTAAAAAGCAAAACTAACATTTAGAACAAAACAGGAGGGGAAAAAAAGGACATCAACAAGAAAACGAGAAGTGATGGAAAGAAAATGGAGATTTGGAATTCAAAAAAAAAATACATTAAAGAGAAAACGGGAAACCAGAAAAAAAACGGATATTAGAAAACGAAAAGTAAGCAACAGAAAAAAAAAATGAGAATCAACGAAAACGAAACCGGAAAATAAAGGGTTCGGAGACAAATATAATCATGCATTTTTCATTATTCATTCGTTGCAGATTACAGGTTGGGTGGTGAGTTTGCAATCAGATTTATGAAATGGTTATGATTACAATGGGGGAAAGCTTCTTTTTTATTTTATTCTTTTTAAATGCATTTTTAGATCACGTAGGAAATAGAGATTAAATGGATAATAGATAATCATGCATGCATTTAGATAAGGGAGGGAAAGATTTGACATCAATCCTTGTTTCATTTGCAGATGAATATTCTCACTTCAATTGAAAATTAGTGGTTATGAAAATTCTTTGGTGAATACACATAAACTATTGTCATATTTTTCATCACTATCATCATCAGTAATTCTAATAGTTATCATTAGTATTGCTGGAAGAATTATTAAGACATGATAAGTTTATTGAAATTTGAGATACCAGTTTCAAAATCATCTGAAGATGAAAGTAAGATTTTCGAACCTTTCAATAAACCCTTTTTTTCGTATATAGTATTTCTTTTTTTTCTGTCAGTATATGAATAATAGTGTGTATCATTAATATAGTTTGTTGATGTATAACTAGTGTCATCATCATCATTATTGTCACCGTTATTATCATGCAATGTATTATCTATCGTACTAACGTATCTATCATTATCTATTTATGGTTTCTGTTGGCTCTTTTTTCACATATGCATAAATATCTTTATGTATGCCACTATGTCTGTTTATCTTTCTATCTATTTTTTATCTATCTATCTATATGTCTGTCTGTCTGTCTGTTTGTTTATCTATCTATCTATCTATCTAGCTGTCTATCTATTTACTTACCTACCTACCTACCTACCTACTGACATACCTATCAGTCAACCTACATCCACACAAAACACCCAGACAGACAAACAAACAAACAAACAGACAGACAAACATACAGACAAATAGATAGCTGTACATAAAAGCGAAATATCGCCAATAAAATTAAGAGAAATCGCCCCTAGAGACAAGGCCTCACACACACCATTTTGTTCAAGCCTCAACGATGATTTATAGGGGAAACTTATCAAAACTTCGTCACTCAGCTGAGGCAAGGCGCCGTGAAAATAACTCTTGAACAGTTATGCCCACGGCGAGGGGGATATATCAGTAAGAAAATGTGAGGAAGAATATGTATGTGTATATATATGTATATATATATATATATATATATGTATATAATATATATATATATATATATATATATATATATATATATGTATATATATATATATATATATATATATATATATCAACACAAACATATCTTTTGATTACATAGATCTTGACTAACACGTGTGCTCTGGAGGCCCCATCGTTTGACCTTGTTTATGGAGATACATTACTGTCCAGTAAGATGTATTTATGTGTGTGTGTGTGTATTTGGGTGTGGTGGTGTGTGTGTGTATTTATTTGTGCGTGTTTGTGTGAAGGGGTTATATGGTTGTGGTGGTGTGTGTATGTATTTGTTTGTGCGTGCTTGTGTGTATGTATTTATTTGAGTGTGGTGGTGTGTGTATGTATTTGCTTGTGCGTGTTTGTGTGCATGTGTTTATTTAGGTGTTTGTGTGTGTTTGTGTGTATATGTGTGTGTGTGTGTGTGTGTGTCAATAAAATGAATGTAGATATATCAAGAAACAAACGAAGAAAGAAAACATACAAACTAATAGATAGATTTATAAACAAAAGATGAAAATCAGATCCCGTAATAAAAAATAAAAAAAGGTCAATAAACAACTAAGAAAAGCAAAATTCCTTAATCGCTCTTCTTTATCTCTCTATATTCACTAACGCTCCTTTGGAAGCCTTAGTTCAGTCCTGCCAAGCTGTGTGATAGATCATTCCTTTCCGTGTGTTTCTGTGTACACATACCCCTACACGCACACACACACACACACACACACATATATATAATATATATATATATATATATATATATATATATATATATATATATATATATATATATATATATATATATATATATATATATATATATATATATATATATATATATATATATATATATATATATATATTATATATACATATGTATATATATATATATATATATATATATATATGTATGTATACATATATATATATATATATATATATATATATATATATATATATATATATATATATATATATATATATATATATATATGTATATATATATATATATATATATATATATATTTATATATAGATGCATTAATATAAACGTATATACTGATATACGTATACCTTTCGTACAAGACGTGGTACCAAACATTACAACAACCTTCCGTGTGAACAAGCCTCCAGGACAACACCCCCCCCCCCAAAAAAAAAAAAAAAAAAAATTGTCCAGGCACTCCTCCCAAACACCCCCCTCCCCGCTCCCCCCATCCCCAATCCTTTCCCAATAAATTTTCTCCCAAGATAAAAATCCACAGAAGTTTGCTGCCCTCGATATAACTGTCTCCAGTAAATGCTTGAAACGAGGCCATTTAATGATAACAATGGTGCTTTAGACAACGGGAACAATTGCTTTAAGTTACCTACAGGAAAAGGCCATCGTGTGTGTAGGTTATTGCATGGCACCCTTATATTTGTTTTAGAGTAACATGTGATTGAATTCCGGTCATGCATGTGCTATGAATAGATGCGAATTTATGGACAGTGCACCTTTTATATTGCTATGTTTTATAGTGAATTCATTGGTATGGTTATATAATACGGGTATAAACATAAATGTGAGATATTTGAGACAAATAGATAAACAATTGAAAATTTGTTTTATCATCACTGTTATCAATAACATTGTGCTTCTTGATAGTGGAATATATCATCGTGTGGAGAAGTGATATAGTCATCATAATTTACAAAGATAACAATAACAATTATAATGATAATAATCATAATAATAACAAAGATAATGTTGATGATGATTATGATGATAATAATAATGAAAACAATGATGATTATGATAATAATGATAATGATAATAGTAATTATGACAATAATGATAATGACGATGATAATAATACCAATAAAATAATGATAATAATGATAATAATGATAATGATAATGAAAACTACATTAATAATGATGACAATAACGACAATGCAAATTACACTGATAATAAGGACAATAACGATAAGGAAAATTACATCACCAATCATGCAATACTGATGATAGTAAAAAGATAATGAGAATTATAAGATTATGATTCAGTTAATGCCATTTCACTTCACCAGCTGTTAATCGACGCTCAGAATTTTATGAACATTGCCTAATGTCACGTCATAGATTATAATTGTATATGAATTTCTCATAATATTCGATAAAATTCCATTGGTGACGCATTGATAAAAGGTGGGCGGGTGGGTGGTGGGGTGGGGGTGGGGGTGGGGGTGTATGTGTGTGTTGGAGGAGGGTGTTGGGTGGGAGGAGGGTAAGGGGTGGGAGGGGGAGGGCTGTGTATATGTAGGATTGGGTGGTGGTGGTTGGGTGGAAATGTGTGTGATTGTGTGTGTGTGTGTGTGGGTGGGTGTTGATAATGGGTGGGTGTTGGTAATGGGTGGGCGGATTATTTTGTGTGTGTATGTACGTGCGTGTGCACATCTATAAAGCCCATAACACAAGCATTATCAAATGGTGTATATATATATACATATATATATATATATATATATATATATATATATATATATATATATATATAACAAGATACATAAAAATAAATGAAAAAAAAAACAATAACAACAGCATACAAAAACTATAACAAAAAACATTTTCAAAGAACCAAGAAAACGAATAAAAAAGAAAAACAAAAACAAAAACAAAAAAGCAACAACATAGCGCTATGCTCTTAAACATATCGCGATGTGTTGCTCTTCGTAACATTAATTCAAAATATCTATTAAAATTCAGTCATTTGATGAGCATGTCTATAACGAGTCCTGACAGTTCATTTTGTAACCGCTTAGCGTAGTAAATGAAGGAAAAAAAATGGCGGTTAACCTCTTTCACATTTTAGAAAATAACTTTGATTTGAATTTGCGTGTCTGGTCGTGGCGTAAGTAATCATAAGTGACGAGGGTTTTGTTGTAAGTGTACTTTTCATTTGTAAGTGTGTGTGTGTGTGTGTGTGTGTGTGTGTGTGTGTGTGGATTGTCATTTGTAAGTGTGTGTGTATGTATGTGTGTGTGTGTGTGTGTGTGTGTGTGTGTGTGTGGATTGTCATAAAAGGGTTGAATTGTAAAGAGTAAATAGGTTGTATAATAAGAGAGAGGGGAAGAGAGAGAGAGGGGGGGGGGAGGAGTGGGGGGAAAAGAGAGAAAGAGAGAGAGTAAGTGAGAGAGAGAGAAAGAAAGAGGGAGGAAGGGAGGGAGAAAAAGAGAGAGAGAGATAAAGAGAGAAATAAATAGAAAAGAGAGAGAGAAATAGACTATGTGAGAGAGAGATAGAGTAAGAGAGAGAGGCGGGGTATATGAGAAACAAAAACACAGTCAAGAAGGTAAATTCAAAACTAAAACACTAATTATTAAACACCTCTCTCAGGACTTCTTGGGGGGAAAAAACGGAAAAAAACACCGTTTGATCTTCTCCATTACATCTCCCCCCCCCCTCTTTGTTCCCTCTTCCCTCCTCCCTCCCGCTTCCTCAGACCTTCCCTCTTCTTACTTCCCCCCACCCCATCCTACGCCCTTCCCCCTCTCCCCCGCTCCATCTCCCCTCCCCTCCTACTCATCATTTTTCTCTCCCCCACCCCATCCCACACCCTTTCCCCCCTCACCCCTGCCCTAACTTCTTACCTCTAACCCCCTCACTCTCCTCCCTCACCATCTCCCTCTCCCTTCACCCCACCATACCCCCCCCCCCCCCCCCCTCTCCATAAGACCCCCTAGCTCTCTGCCTTTCCAACCATCCCCTCTATCCCTCTCCGACCCCCTTACCCTATCCTCTACCCCCTCCCCTCTATCCCTCTCCGACACCCTCACCCTATCCTCTACCCCCTCCCCACTATCCCTCTCCGCCCCCCCCCCCTATCCTCTACCCCCCCCCCCCCACCCCCTCCGTCGCCAGCTCTTACACAGGGACAAATTCGCACATCAAGCAGATATGCAAATAATCTGTTTGCTAATGGATAGAGGGATGGGATTTTCCCCTCGGCAGATTATGTTTACGCTGAGAGCACCCTGTTACTCCCTCTCTCCCTCCCCCTCTCCCACCCCCTCTCTTTCCCCTTATCTCACCCTCCTCCTCCTCCTCCTCCTCCTCCTGGCAGCTGCTTTCCTCCAGTACCTGTTTCTCCAGTACCTCTCATTCCAGTACCTATCACCTTAGTAACTACCTCACTCCAGTACCCACCCACTCCAGAGACCATCTCCTTCCAGTACCTCTTATTCCAGCACCCATCTCCATCCAGTGCCCATCTCCTTTCAGTGCTCACCTCACTCTAGCACCTCTTATATCGGTACCCCATCTCCCTCCAGTTCGTACCTCTTTCCAGTACCCATCTTCCCTTCAGTGCCCACCTCCCTCCAGTACCCACCGCCTTCCAGTACCTCTTATTCCAGTATCCACCTCCCTCGAATACCCACCTCCTTCCAGTACCCCCTTCCCTCTAGTACCCATCTCCATCCAGTGCCCACCTCCCTTCAGTGCCCACCTCATTCCAGTGCCCACCTCCCTCCAGTACCCACCTCCCTCCAGTGCCCACCTCCCTCCAGTGCCCATCACCCTATTGTACCTCTCACCATATTACTAACCCCCTCCCCCATTACCATCCCAACCATGTCCCTTCTCCCTAATCCCTCTCCCCTGTCATCCCCCCACCTAGTAGCATCACCCTGTCCCCCCTCCCCTGACCAAAGTACCCCCACACCACCCCCCTGTAGCACCACTCTAAGTACCCAGCCAACCACCTAAAACTACCCCACCCTTCCCTTCCTCTCTCCTTCTCCTCCCTTTCCCTCCTCCTCCTTCCCCTCCCCTCCTCACTGCCTTTCCCTCCTCCTCCTTCCCTTTCCCTGTTCACTCCCTCCCCTCTCCCTCATTCCCCCTCCCCCTCCCCCTCCCCCTCTTTCTCTTCCGCCATTACCTTATCATGCTTTCTCAGGAAGGAGGAAATGGGGACGAAAAGGGTTGAATAAAGGGAGGAAAAGGCAAATACAAAGAGGGGAGATAGATGAGATGATAATGGGGGGGTGAGGGGGAATAAAAGAGGTATGTAGAGGGGATGGGGAACTAGAAGAAAGATACAGAGAAAAGATAGGCAGAAAGGGCAGAAAAAATGAAGGAGAGAGAAAGAGAGAAAGAGAGAGAGAAAGAAAGAGAGAGAGAGAGAGAGAGAGAGAGAGGGAGGGAGAGAAAAAGAGAAAGAAAGAAAAAGAGAGAGAGGGGTGGTAGAAGAAGGGAGGGATAGAGAGAAAGAGAGAGAGAGAGACAAAGAGAGAAAGATGGTAAAAGAAGGGAGTGAAGAAATTCCCCTCTCTTGATATATATAGATAAAAAAGATACATAATAGCTATAGATAAAGAGATAAATAACATGTACATTATAGGACATGATTCACTTATTATGTTAATACTTTTCTAATATTTTCATTAAAAAGATCTTACCTAAGGTTTAGATATTTTTTAAACACTCGATATATTAATGGTGATCACTTAATGATGATTAATATTCAAATAAAATGTATGAGAAATTTGAGTTCCCTAATTTCAAATCTAGAAAAGATAACATATCTTTCCTTCTAAATATCATTATCCTTTTCTAAAAGCATCGTGCAGCGCCATGTCGCTCATGTCAGATGTTATTACGGTACGATAACAGAACAACACGTTTCCCTACTTTATGTCACTTCACAAAAAAGCTTTACAACTTCAAACATGCCTGTTCCAAGCTCTTAAACAAGATTCATTAACATTTATGACGTGTTCATTGTCTCGTTTTTTTTTTTTTTTTTTTTTTTTTTTTAAGGATAACTGACAAAATGGATTATTTTTTGTGTTTTCTTCTTGTCATAATCATTATTTTGAGTTTTATGTTGCGGTTGTTGTATCGTTTTTGAATTATGATGATAATTTTGAATAATAATCTCGATTATCAGATATCCTTTTTCTTCATCATTTTATCTTAATTTCAAATTTAATTCATTTTGATTATACTTAATTAATCATCATCATTAATCAATATTTCTATGATTAGCCTCATAACATCTGAAACGTTTTTTTTTTTTTTTTTGGTGAATTCTACCCAACGCCATCTTGAAGAAGGACTTTAGTCTCTCCCTCCTCCTCCTCCTCCTCCTCTTCCTCCATTTCTTCCTTCCCCTCTGCTTTCTCCTCCTCCTCTTCCTATATCTCCTCCTCCTCCTCCTTCTGCTTTCTCCTCCTCCTCTTCTTATATCTCCTCCTCCTCCTCTGCTTTCTCCTTCTCCGTCTCCTCCTCCTCCCTTACTCCTCCTCCTACTCCTCTTCCTCATCCTCTTTCTCATCCTCATCCACTTCCTCCTCTTCCTCTTCCTCCTCCTCATTTTCATCCTCATCCGCCTCCTTCTCTTCCACATCTTTTTTACCTCCTTTTTCTCCTCCTCATCTTATTATAATTATCATAATTCTTCTTTCTCCTTCTCCTCCTCCTCTCCCCACCCCTACTCCTCCATCTCATCCTCCTTCATTTTCTCCTCCTCCTCCTTTTTTTCTTCCTCCTCATCTTACTATCATTATCATAATTCTTCTTTCACCCCTTCCTCCTCCTTTTCCTCCTCCTCCTCCTCTCCTCCTCCTCCTCCTCCTCCTCTTCTTCTTCCTCCTCATCTTACTATCATTATCATAATTCTTCTTTCACCCCTTCCTCCTCCTCCTCCCCCTCCTCCTCCCTTCTTCCTCCTCTACTTCCTCCTCTTCTTACTATTATTATCACAATTCTTCTTTCTCCTTCTTCTCCTCCTCCCCCGCCCTACTCCTCCTCCATTTCTTTCTCCTCTTCCTCCTCCTCATCTTACTATTATTATCATAATTCTTCTTTCACCTCCTCCTCCTCCTTCTCATCCTCCTCCTCTTCCTCCTCCTCATCTTACTATTATTATCATAATTCTTCTTCCACTTCCTCCTCCTCCTCCTCCTCCTCCTCTTCTTCTTCTTCCTCCTCTTCCTCCTCATCATTTTACTATTATTATCATAATTCTTCTTCCACTTCCTCCTCCTCCTCCTCCTCCTCCCCCACCCTACTCCTCCTCCTCCCCCGCCCTACTCCTCCTCCATCTCTTCCTCCTCCACCTCTTCCTCCTCCTCCTCCTCCGCCTCCGCTTTCGCCGCCACGATGCGTCCCCGCGGTGAAGTAATTAGAACAGGGAGCGGCGCCCCCCGCGCGTGCGTGCCCCTGACGACCCCTTAATGAAGCACCAGAACCTCATCTGTCAAGCCCCGCCCCCCCCCCCCCCCCTCCCTCCCTCCCTCCCTCTACATACCCTCAGTTATTAAGACACCCCCCCCCCCTTCTTCTTCTTCTCCTTCTTCTTCTTCTTCTCTTTCGTCTTCTTCCATATCTTATTCCTTCTTCAGCGTTATTATTCCTCTTGTCTTTTCTCTCTCTCTCTCTCTCTCTCTCTCTCTCTCTCTCTCTCTCTCTCTCTCTCTCTCTCTCTCTCTCTCTCTCTCTCTCTCTCTCTCTCTCTCTGTTTATCACTTGGTTACTCTTGGTTTCTCTAGTCTTTCCCCTCTTTACCCTCTCTTCCCTCTTTCTCTTTTTCGCCCTTGGACCCTTCCCTCCTCCCTTCTCTCCCCTTCCTCTTTCCATTCTCTTTCTCTTTTTTATGGCATACCCTCCCCCCTTTTCCTTGCCTCTCTCCATTTTTTCCTTACCAACGCCTCTTATGGACAAACAGACAGACAAACACACACAACCAAACAGACACACATATAGATAAACACACACAGATAGACAGACAGACAAACACACACAACCAGACAGACACACACACCCAAAAAGACAAACAGACAAAAACACGTACACACACCCAAACAGAAGGACACGCACAGACAAATACACACACCCAGACAGACACACACACACACACACACAATCAGACAGACACACAAACACCCAGACAAACAGACACTCACACAGACGGACAAATGCACACACCCAAACAAACAGACAA
>BOPN01004654.1:35000-47500 GCA_017312705.2 Penaeus japonicus
CTCTCTCTCTCTCTCTCTCTCTCTCTCTCTCTCTCTCTCTCTCTCTCTCTCTCTCTCTCTCTCTCTCTCTCTCTCTCTCTCTCTCTCTCTCTCTCTCTCTCTCTCTCTCTCTCTCTCTCTCTCTCTCTCTTTCTCTTTCCCTCTCTCTCTCTCTTTTCCTCCGCCAATTATCTCTTTCTCTCCTTCCCTCTTTTTCACTCTCTTTTCACTCTTTCACTCCCGCTTTATCTCTCTCTCTCCCTCCCCCTTCCTTTATCACCTCCCAAACCGTATATCTTTCTCTTTTTCTCTTTATTTCTTTTACCTCTTCTCCCTCAGTTCCTCTCCCTCCCTCCCCCTCTTTTTCCAGTCTACTTCTTCTTTCTTTCCCTTTCTCTTTCTTTCTTTTACCTTCCCTCTCTCCCTCTCTCTTCCCATCTCTTTCTCTCCATTCTCCTCACTTTCTTTCTCCTTCTCTCCATCGCATCTCCATTGCATCGCACTCTCCCTTTTCCTCTCTTATCTTTCTTCCTTATTCGTGACCTTCCTCCCCCTCTCTTTTATCCCCTCTCCTCTCTATCTCTCTCCCTCTACCCCCCCCCCCCTCCTCCCAATTTCTTTCTCCCCTTCCCTCTTTCTCTTTCCCTCTCTACCTCCCTCTTCTTATCTCCCCCTTCTTTTTCTCCCTTCCCCCCCTCTCTTCTCCCCCCCCAACCCATACTACCCACCAACTCCCCCACCCACCCACCTACCCACTCCCCCCCCACTCACCCCCCCCCCCACTCATCCCCCCCACCCCCGTCGACTTCGAAGCCCAAAAGGTCGGCAGTCGAGAGTGATGGATGACACGACCCTCGCAGACTTTCTTTTGTGGAGGTCCTGATTAAACCCGGACTCTGGCTGGAGTCCACGTGTAGGGGGGGAAGAGGGGAGGGGGGAAGAGGAGGAGGAAATCGAAGGGAAGGGGAGGGGGGAGGAAGTAAATGGGGAGGAGTTAAGGGGGAAGAGGAAGAGGAGGGAGAGAGTGGGGAGGAGAGGTGGGAGAATGGGAGGGTGGGGGGAGGGGGTAGTTTGAGTGGGGGGGTGGCAGGGTAGTTTGAAGAGTGGGGGAAAGGGGGAAGGGATAGTTTGGGGAGGGGGGTGAAAGTAAGGTAGTTAGATGTTGGGGAAAGGGGGGTAAGTAGGGGAGGGTGTTGGGAGGGATGAGGGGGTAAGGGGAGTTGGAAAAACCGGCCCCCGACTCTGTCTGACGATAAAGGGAATGGGGGTGTTAGAATAGGGGTTGGAAAAGATTAGGAAAGTGAGGGGGGGGTAAGGGGGAGGGAGATTGTCACAGGGATATACAGTAGGGGGTACTAAGGTATAAATGGGGGGGGGGGTCAGGGAATTGAGGGGGAAAACATGGGTAGGGGTCTGAGGTAGGGGGAGCTTAAGGTAAAGATAAACGGAGGAGTTAAGAGAATAGGAGAAGACAGGGAGTGGCAGGGTCGTGGGATAGGGTAAAAGGGACGGCTGAGGGTATAGAGTAAGGGGGTACGGGGAGGGGAGGGGGTAGGAAGGGAGTGGCAGAGGAGGATGGAGGCATAGAGGAAGGGGTAGGAGGAGTGAGGGAGCAAAGCAGAGGAATAGAGTAAGGAGTGTGAGCAGGATTGGGTAATAGGGAAGTTGGGGGGGGGGGAGAAGGGGTAGAACAGGGGGTGAGGAATAAGGGGTACAGAGAGTAGGGAAGCTAAAGGATGGGGCTATGGAGGAGAGTGGGAGGGTAGGATGAGGAAGGATAGAGGGGAATAGAATAGTAGAAAAAGGAGTGGATATACTGCGAGGGAGATGACGAAGGAAGGGGAGAAAGGAACTGGGAGAGAGGAGATAGAAGTAGAGAGATAAAGAGGAGAGGGGAAGGAAGAGGACGATTATGGATAGGGAGAAGGATTGGAGAGGGATTGGGAACTGTGGTTATGGAAGAGGAAGAAGGGGACAATGATAGTAGAATGAGTAATAAGTTGGGAATTACGAATGGGGAAGTGGGGGAAGGCAAGAGAATAGGCATAGAGGGGATCAGTGGGTAGGGAAGAGAACAAATGGTGGAGATGAGGAAGACAAGATGAAAAGAGTAGGGATTCGGGATCAGGAATAAGGATAGGGGATGGGAAAAGAGGGAAAAGGGAAGTAGATATGAGGGGAGTTAAAAAGAGGGGTTCGATTTGCCATGTACTAATATCAAGAGGATTCCATTTCTTCAGCGTTTTTAGCTACACTTATCTTTTTTTTATCTGTTTCATCTATTCTCATTACTGTTATCGTCCCGGAAGGGGGGGGGGGGGAGATGGGATGAGAGAGAGGGGAAGAGAGGAGGTCGAGGGGAGAAAGAGAGAAAACGTGAGAAAGAGGGAGGGAGAAAGAGAGAGAGCGAGAGAGAGAGGGAGAGAGAGAGAGAGAGAGAGAGAGAGAGAGAGAGAGAGAGAGAGAGAGAGAGAGAAAGAGACAGAGAAATAGAAAAGAAAGAGAGATAGATAAAGAACGAGAAAATCAGAGAAATTGAACAAACGAAAGCGAGAGAAAGGGAAATAGAAACAAACAGATAACCAGAGAGAATGAGAACTACACCAAAATATAGACATAGAAACAGAACCCCAATCTTATTTTCTTATCTTATTTTCCTCTCTCTCTCCCTATGCACGCATTTAGTCAATACAAGGCGACTCTGTTGTGTTAATTTAAGGCAAAAACTCTTTCTTTTTTTTCTGCTTTTTTTTTCTTTTAACCTTGTATCAATGCGGTGTTATTTGAGCTGGGAGCTCTTTACTTTGTACCCGAATGATGTTGCTTTAATGGATACCCTCCTTTGATTTGAATTCCCTCTCATAGGCTAAGGGAAAACACCACTGGGGAAAATCCAATGTTATTTACCTCCCATTGTAACTGTTCTCTTCTGTTCTCTTCTGTTCTCTCGTGTTGTGTTGTGTACGATGCTCGATTGCTTAGGAGAAGGGGGAGGGGGTAGGGGAAGGGGTAGTTATGAAGAGGAGGTTGGGATCATTTTTTGCGTTTTTCTTTTTTTTTCCTTTTTGGGTTTTGTGTCCTCTTCGCTTTTTTTAAATTTTATTTTCATGATTATACGTCTCCTTTACGTCCTCTTGATCATTTTTTAAAATTCTACCTCCTCCTTTTATTCATCTTCCATGTGATTATGGCTCCTTCTCCTCCCTTCGTCTCTCTCTCTCTCTCTCTCTCTCTCTCTCTCTCTCTCTCTCTCTCTCTCTCTCTCTCTTTCTCTCACTATGAGATCAGCTTGAGTTATATTTCAAGAAATGTTCAGGATGATCAGCTGCAACCTTGAAGGGGCGGAGGAAGGAGGGGGGGAGGGGAGGGGATTGAAGGGAAGGGTGGGGGAAGGGAGGGGGGTGACAGAGGAGGTTGTAAAGTGGGAGTAACTGGATTTGCCGTGACTGGATTTTTGGACTTTTATTCGTTCTCATGTGCTTGCGTTGGTATGTGTGTGTGTGTGTGTGTGTGTATGTGCGGATGTGGATGTGGATGTGGATGTGTGTGTGTGTGTTTGTGTTTGTGTGTGTGTATGTGTGCGTGTGTGTGTGTGTTTGTCCGTGTATATGTGTGTAAGTGAGCATGTGTGTGTGTGTGTGTGTGTGTGTGTGTGTGTGTGTACGAAAACATTTACATCCCACATCACAAACACATACAGTACGCATACTCAAGTGAGTTGCACTTATAACCCACGTTTTTCAGATTGTTTTACGGCACTTCACTGCAATAAACCAACAATTTCATCGGTCTTACCACCGCCTTCTGCAGTACCGTCATTAACTATCTATCCCTCTTCCACACAACATCAGCAGCAGAAAGACCTATCACAAATCATTAAGTAAGACTCACCAGAAAGCTTAGAGTAAGACTTACGACCTCCAAGACGACCAGTGTTGCCACGTGATGGGTGTGGATTATCATCGTTTAACTTTATGGGTTCATATTCCTTCAAACAAGGAGTAACTCCAACGACCGCAGCCATGTTTGCCGGGTCGGGGGGGGATTATGCAAATCTTAGGTAATGATTCGCCACATTTCATTTACAAGGGCCATGACAGACCCCCTCCCCTTACCCCCAACTCCTCCCTCTCCTGTAGTACCCTCAGCCCCCCCCCCCCCTCATCCGCGTTCGTCGTCAAATGCAAACTCAGCCTGAGGGGTTAGTGGGGGGTAGGGGGATGGGGAGTCAAGGGGGGGTTTTGACCCCTATAGATCTCTATACTATCCTCCTTCTACTTTCTGTCGTTCCCTGTTTCCTTTTCCTCTCCTCTTCTCTCCTCTTCCTCCCGGCTTTTTATACCCCCCCCCCCCCATTCTTCCCTTCTTTTTCGTTCCTTCGTCTTTTCCATATTCCTCCTAATTCCCTCCTTCCTCATATCCTCTTTTCCTCCTCTTTATCTCCTCCCCTCTCTCCCTTCCCCTTTCGCTTTCTGTCCCATTCCCATTAACCCCCCTTGAGGTAATGGTTCCTATTGAGAAAATGTGCTTCTATATTATTTTTTTCCATCTCCACATATGATTTTTTTAAAAAGGTAATTTATCATTTTGATTGCTTCTGAATTAAGTACTATAACTTCCATATTTGGTTTCTTGAGGAATTGTTGCTTTTGCTTATAGTTTGTGTTTGTGAATTGATGTATTTATGTACTTTGTTAGAATTTTTTTTTATTTAATATTAAAGAATTGTTATTAAATATCAAAGAATTGTTATTTAATATTAAAGAATTGTTATTAAATATCAAAGAATTGTTATTTAATATTAAAGAATTGTTATTACATATCAAAGAATTGTTATTTAATATTAAAGAATTGTTATTAAATATCAAAGAATTGTTATTTAATAGTAAATAATTGTTATTCAATATTAAAGCAATAAGAGTGATATTTTAACAAACAAAAGAAATGAAGTGAAATAGAATATATCATTCATATGTTCATAATACACAGAACCCTTTATATACAACGATAAATCAATAATGATAATGATTACGATGGAATTCGAGATCGGAATATTTTTCCTTTTACAGTCGAGTGTATAAATATCTTACCTTCTTTCTTTTTATACAGATGTAACCGTAACACTTTCGTTGTCTTTGTACGGCGGCGCGACTGTTTGTTTTTCTCGAATGCAATGTCAAGACCGTTAAATGAGGAGATACTGGCTTACTTTATTTTCAGATTCTCATTTCCCCGTTTTATGGTTGGTGTTTTTTTTTATCTCTCCCTCTCTAGCTTTTCTTTATTTTGCTGTTGTTGTTGTCTTCTTTCTTATGTTCTTTCGTTTTGCTGGAAGCTCATCGTCTCTTAAAATCTCTTTCGTCTCAATTGGGAGCGTGTAAGAACCCTCAACGATGCTTTATGTTTTTAGGTCCGTCTCCCCCGCGTAAACATGCCTCCGGGCGGGAATGGCTGCCTAGTTGCCATGTTATGATTTCCCCCCCTCCCCCCCTCCCTAAAGTTCTTTCTTTTTTCCTTCTTCTCTCTCTCTCTCTCTCTCTCTCTCTCTCTCTCTCTCTCTCTCTCTCTCTCTCTCTCTCTCTCTCTCTCTCTCTTTTAACGTCGGTACCCGCCAACCTCTCCTGATTTTAGCGTGGTAAACAAAAGCATCTGTTGTTTATGTTGCCAGCGGAGCGGTAAAGTGCCGGTTTAGCGCGAGGCACAAACGCGGTTTTGGGGGGTCCCGGGTGATGTTATAGCCAGTAAAACCTAATGGAGGATAATTCTGGTTTTGACCGCGTTTTGGACCTTAAGAACAGCCACGCGAACTTGGTCGACCATTTCACCAACAGCTTTATGAGGCGAGGGCAGTTAGGCATCGAGGTCGACCGTTGGTGAAGCCACACCGGTTTACCGGTTACTTGAAGGGGTGAGTGGGAGGGGGAGTGGGAGAGGGAGGGGGAGGGGGAGGGGGAGGGGGGGTGTGGGGGGGGGTGTGAGGGGCTATAACGAAGGTGGTGGGCTTTTTTTTTTGGGGGGGGGGACCTCCTTATGAATTGAGCTCCTAAGGAAGTTGATGTTTTATAATGCAATTTTTAATAAACCTTATGATATTTATGAGGATGAATGCACACCCTAAACCCGATTCCTAAAAGAATGCATGTACATATGTGTGTGTAGTGTGTGTGTGTGTGTGTGTGTGCGTGTGTGTGTGTGTGTGTGGATGGATGTTTGGAGGACAAATGCTCCTATGCATGTACAAGATGCATAGAGGCTTTGTTATGTATAAATGAGATCTCCACCAACCGTTTTAACAAAGGATCCAGCAATTCTTACAATAGTCGACAATAACCAGAAAAAACAACAAAAACAACATAACCCGCATCTTCTACATCTATCACATCCACCTCTAATTACGAGTTGACAATTATCCTTTAAGTAAACGCTTTATTATTCTCACACATTGTTATGTCCATCATCCGCAAAGTCCTAATTGCCTTGACAATGATTATCTCTAATAAACAAAAATAAACAAAACGTGTTTGATGTTTTCCTCGCAAGTTATTATGACAGTGAGAATAAATGCTATAAACTTAGTACTCGTAGCAGTTGTATTAGCTGTTAAAGTAGGTTCATGAGCTATAAACAGATTCGCTTTTGTTTTTACTTAGGCATTGTGGGTTCTAACAGCATCACCTATTCGTAAGTATCATTATTATGAGGATTTTTTTTTTAGTTTTATCCTATTAAGTAAATTAAATTAGGCTTAAAGTCTATATGTTGTCACTATTGTATGATTATTTATATTATCATAGTTATTGTTACTCTCATTATCATCTTTACCATTATCATTATTATTGTTATTATCATTGCTATTATCAGTATCATTATCATGATTATTAAAGTATCATTATCATCATCATTATCATTTTTATTACCATCGTCATTAATATTAATACTATCATCCTCATTATTATAATAATAATGATAATGATGATGATGATGATGATAATGATGATGAAAAATCCTGATAATGCTACAAATGATGGTAATGATTATGATAAAATAATTATGGTAATAGTAATAATGATGATATCAGTGATAACAATGATAACAGTGATAACAATGATGATGATAATAAGAAAAGTGATAAATGATAATGATGATAATGATGGTGCTAATAAAGATAGTAATGATAGTAAAAGTAACAGTAGTAGTGATGATAATAATCAGATTGATAATGACGATAATGATAAAGATAATGATGAAAATAATGATAATAATAATAACAATAATAGTCATAGTGATACTGATAATAGCAATAATGATGATGACAAAAATAATGATGATCATCATAATAATGACAGTAATTATAGTAGGAGGAATACTAATATTGAATTGAAGGCTAGTACTAATAATGATAGTACCTGATTTAATAATGATGATGATAACAACAGTAATAACAATAGTAGTAATGATGATCCTGATGATGATAATAATGATAATGATAATAATAGTAAGGATAATATCAATAGTAATACTGCTATTACTCGTAATAATGATAGTGTTGATAATAATGTTGATGATGACAATAATGCTAATAATGATAATAGCAATGGTAATAATGATAAGAATAATAACAATGATAATAATGATAGTAATAATAGTAATCATAATAATAACAATAATGATGATAATAATGATAATGGTAACTATAACAATAACGTCAAAAATGATTCGCATATCTATCAAAATACAACTAGATGCTAAAAAGATGACGATCAATATCACAAAAAAAAAAAAAAAAAAAAAAAAAAAAAAAAAAAAAAAAAAAAAAAAAAAAAAAAAAAAAAAAAAAAAAAAAAAAAAACACGAATCAAGAAATTTTCTTCCCCCCGCCATCTTTGATACAAACTCACACCATTCACATCCCTTCCTTTAAAGATGGATACAAATAATACAGATTAATATAAGACACATTTTCCCCCCCGGATACATTTTCCGTTATTTCGTGTAACGAGGAAACGGCCGATGAAGTATAATGAGCATTGTTTATAAAGAGCGAAAGGCTTGTTTTGTTTGCCGAAACAACTGCAACTTGGGCTGGGTGTTTTGCCGACGTCAGTGAATGCACTAATTGCAAGCAGTGATACGGGAAAAGCAACTCTTTTTGATTTTTGGTTTTTGGGTTTTGGTTTTTTGGTGTGTGTGTGTGTGTGTGTGTGTGTGTGTGTGTGTGTGTGTGTGTGTGTGTGTGTGTTTTCGGTGTAAGCTGGGCTTGGGATCCGAAATGGAGGTGAAGTGTGTTTGTGACTGTGTGTGTGTGTGTGTGTATGTGTGTGTGTATATGTATATATATGTATATATATATATATATATATATATATATATATATATATTTGAGTGTGTGTGTGTTTATTTGTTTGTGTGTGTGTGTGTGTTTATGTGTATGTTTGTCTGCATGTGTGTGTGTGTGTACGTGTGTACATGAATGTGTCACTATCTGTGTCATTATACGTATTTGTGCCTCCCCACCCCCCCCGAACTAACTTTAGCATGTGTAAAAAAACAGAGAGTCTAAGCAAAGAAATTCCCATCTAGGAGAGAGGTTAGACAAAGTGAGGTTCTACTGGTAAGTTCTTTTAAATCTGGAGCCCTAAGGATTTTAAATGGTTGCCCCCCCCCACCCACCCCGCCACCCCACCTCCCACAAATCCCCGATTTTTCACGGGTTCTCAAGTTCGCCATGTTGCAAAGAGGGGAGGTAAAAGAGTGTTGCAACATGAATCATTGATATGTCAGTGTAGAAAATCACAAAAACCTGTGAAATTATATCAATAACTAGTAATAACAGGAATTACAATGTTCTTTAAATTTTACGATAGAGAACAGTTACCTAAACTACCTATGTGATGAAATTTCAGATATCAATGGAGCTACAAATCGTCTAGGTTTCAAATATAAAAGGAAATAGGAAAGACATAAAACATCGTGATAAAAAGGAATGAAAATAGAGTAAAGTCAAATCAAGGAAAATTTTGAAAAAAAAAAAAAAATCGAAAAAAAATATTTAACCTTCCCTTTGGTATCTGATATCTTAACAAAACATTTCTTTTCGTGTATCGAGTATCTTTGAGAGATTAAAAAAATGATAATAATAATGATAATAAAAAGAAGAAAAAAATAATAAAAAATCCATGAGTTGCCAGTTTGCCTTTAAGAAATTTCTCCTAGTAGCTCCCGATCTGATGTGAAAGTCCCATGGGCAAGAAAGTGTTACCCCCTAGACGTCCATAAGGGCCAGATTCCTCTTAGCTCATCCTTATAAAAGAGACTTCACGAACACATGACGCACAGCACCTTTTTACGCGTTGCCGGACGTAGCATCAGCGCTTTCTTTCACGGCAATAGGAAAGAAGTCCTTGACCCAACAAAGCACGCGACTTCGGTCCTTATCACCCCTAAGCTTAAGATCCAAAATACCCTGGATGTATTTTTTTTTTTTTTTTTTTTTCGAGACGAGGCTGGGCGGTGAAGAAGAAGAAAAAAAGGGGGGAGGGAGGGGGAAGGGGCAGGGGGCGAAGAATATATAGCATATGAAATTTTTGGGATTCCCGCTGATCCAGGTATATTTTCATAACCGAAGGAATGGATTAAAGATTTTGATTAATTTGATTACTCTTCGAAACATTTTGAAGATTCGTGTTTTCTTTAAATCACGAGGGAAATTGAATGTGGATATTCTCTTTTCTTCTCCTCTTTCTCCTCCTCCTCCTCCATCTCCTTCTAATCCGCCTCCCTATCATCCTCTTCCTTCTCGCCCTCCTCCTCCTCCTCCTCCACCTAGTCCTCCTACTCCTCCTCCTCCTCCATCTCCTTCTAATCCGCCTCCCTATCATCCTCCTTCCACCTCCTCTACCACTTCCTTCTCCTCCACCTCCCCCCCTTCACCTCCTAGTCCCCCCCTTCACCTCCACATCCACCTTCCCCTCCTCCTCCTCCTCCTTCACCTCTTCCTCCCCCTCCTCCCCCTCCTCCCCCTCCTTCACCTCCTCCACCTCCTCTTCCTCCACCTCCTCCTCTTCCTCCTCCTCCCCTCCATCACCTTCCCCTCCATCACCTCCTTCTCCTCCTCCTCTTCCTCCTCTCTATTCTTTCTTCTCCCTCTTCCTCAATTCCCTAAAGGCATTTTCCCTAAAAGAGGAATGCAAGGGTTAGAACATGGGCAGTTCGTGAGATTTTTTTTTTTTTTTTTTTTTTTTATTCCTTCTATCTACCTCGGGTTCTATCTTACGTTGACATCCCCGCACTCAGAGTCGAGATGTAAAAGAGATTTTGTGTGGTATACATATGCGTGTGTGTGTTTGTGTGTGTGTGTTGGGGGGGTGGGGGGGGAGGTGGATGTGTGTGTGTTTGTGTGTGTGTGTGAGTGGGGGGTGGGGGGGGGATGTGTGTGTGTGTGTGTGTGTGTGTGTGTGTGTGTGTGTGTGTGCGCGCGTTTGTGCTGATATCATTTTTTTTTTTTTTTTTTTTTTTTTTTTTTTTTTTTTTTTTTTTTTTTTTTTTTTTTTTTTTTTTTGTTATCGTCATTATTATTATTATTATCATTATCATTGTTGATGGGATTGTCTTTTATCATTGCTATCTCATTATTGTTGCTATGATATTTGTTTATCCTTGCCATTGCTAAGATTATTATCATCGTCATTAATGACGTTAATGATAATGACGATAATGATTGTGATAATAGTACTGAAATGATGATAATAATGATAACAATATTATTACTATCATCATCATTTTTATTATCATTGTCATTATCATTATCATTATCGTTATTACCAGTGTTATTATCAAAATCATTATCATTATCATTATCATCAATATCATTATTAGCATTATCATCACTATCATTATCATTTCATTGTTAACATTATCATCATCATTGTCTTTTTTTCTAACAAATTCGCAGACAGATACATGTAAGCATAATCAGAGAGAGAGAGAGAGAGAGAGAGAGAGAGAGAGAGAGAGAGAGAGAGAGAGAGAGAGAGAGAGAGAGAGAGAGAGAGAGAGAGAGAGAGAGAGAGAGAGAGAGAGAGAGAGAGAGAGAGAGAGAGAGAGAGAGAGAGAGAGAGACAGAGAGCGAGAGAGAGAGAGAGAAAGAGACAGAGCGAAAGAGAGAGAGAGGGAGAAAGCGAGAGAGAGACAGAGCGAAAGAGAGAGAGAGAGAGAGAGAGAGAAAGAGCGAGAACCTCATATGTGATCTTCAAATATTTTGCATGACAATCTAACCCGAGAATAACTCCGCATTATCCAAAATCAAAGATGGATATTTACTTATCACGCTCAAGGCAGACTGTGTCAAGTAAACCATAATTCATATCCTTCGAAGACCTCAATCTTCGAAGCTGCATTATGTCATTGACTCCCGTCACCCCCCCCCCCCCCCAACACCCCCACCCCTTTTTATTTTTTTTAGATGGGTCTTCTCTCCTGTGCGACCCTGATTTAACGGCTAGACCAAAAAAAAAAAAAAAAATCCGTTTTCCTTACACGCTGATTAAACAGAATCCCCCCCTCCTCCACCGCCCCCCCCCCCTTTAGAAAAATATAAGAGAGACAACATAAACACAAGGAAAGGAGACTAAAAAAAAAAAAAAAAAAAAAAAACCGGATTAATCATTCAACGGGTGTGTTTATCTATATAATGATAAGCGTAGAGGGAAAGATTATAATGTATATAACTTGCAAGATGTCAGTCACGGAGATAAGAAGTATAATCTGTTTTAATTATTGGTTTCTGTCACGATTATTACTAGCAAAGGAAATTCATTGCATGACGGTATGAGGTTGATGTGAGTTATAAATTGAATTAAATTTTAATGAATATCAGCTGGGTAGGTAAGTATGAGGCTTCAAAATGGGGGATGTTTTAGTCATTTTGATAAATGAGAGAGAAAGAAAAAAGAAAATTATATTGATAAGAGTGATGTTCTTAGCGAGGATGATCATCATTATTAATACGATGATCAGGAAAATAATAATGACGATGATGATAAGGATGATATATGATATGTATGATGTATGATAAGTTTTAGTGATAGTGAAAATGATTATAGTTATGATTATGATGATAATGATAAACACGGCAACAAATATAATGATAACGATAGAATATATTGAAATAAGATCAATAATAATGACATTAATAATGATAATGATTATAAGAAATATGATGGTAATGACGATGAATATTATCTTTTTGATTATTATACCCTTATTGTCATAATTATTATTATCATTTATCATTATTATCATTATCATCATTACCATTATAATCATCATCCTCATCATCATTATCATTCTTATCACCGAAATCATCCTAATCAAACGACCACGAAAGGGCAATTAAGACAACCAAGTAATTAATTAGAAGCGACGACGGACTGTCACTTAACCGTCGTGTCGAGAGGATCATCGACTTAATCATTTTCAAACTCATTCATTTGTCTCATGATGACGTCACTGCCCGTACTACG
>BOPN01004654.1:50000-52500 GCA_017312705.2 Penaeus japonicus
GTTGTTTGGATACATGCGGGCGTGGATATGTGGTTGTTTGGATACATGCGGGCGTGGATATGTGGTTGTTTGGATACATGCGGGCGTGGATATGTGGTTGTTTGGATACATGCGGGCGTGGATATGTGGTTGTTTGGATACATGCGGGCGTGGATATGTGGTTGTTTGGATACATGCGGGCGTGGATATGTGGTTGTTTGGATACATGCGGGCGTGGATATGTGGTTGTTTGGATACATGCGGGCGTGGATATGTGGTTGTTTGGATACATGCGGGCGTGGATATGTGGTTGTTTGGATACATGCGGGCGTGGATATGTGGTTGTTTGGATACATGCGGGCGTGGATATGTGGTTGTTTGGATACATGCGGGCGTGGATATGTGTATATATATATATATAAACATATATTCATATATATATATATATATATATATATATATGTGTGTGTGTGTGTGTGTGTGTGTGTGTGTGTGTGTGCATGTTTTTTTGTGTGAGTATGTAAATATACACGAAAACAAACAAAGCTAATAGGCACAGAGAGATTTTTTTCTTAAATTAATACGATAAGAATGAGATAAAACATAATCCATACACAAATTAGTACATACAAGCAAATATATACATACAAGTACACACACACACACACGCACAAACGCCGCACAGAACACACAAACAAACACATACATAAATTCGAAACTATAAATACACATAAACAAATGAAAACATGTATGACCAGATACATATTCAAAGAGTTCCATTAGTACACACATGTACATTGTACACATATGTACATGTACATTTATCGTTTATCATCCTCGAAATAATGTGCTTTATAGATATCACTGCATATTCCTGCTAATTCTATTTTAATTTTCGTCTTTGGTTATTTTCTTTTATACGATTACGCGACAGAATATCACACGATTTATGATAAATTAGTTTAATGTTTAATTAATGTCGCTTATGAATGGCTGTAGTTGATTTTAACTAATGATTCATAAGAACATTTTCAAAACAATATTAATCTGTTTATGTTGAGAACAGCTGATTATGTGTTTGTGTGTTTATACCAATCCTTCTATTTATATTCGTGTTTGTGTGATTGTGCTCTTCTATGTATGTTTGTATATACGTTTGTGTGTGTGTGTGTGTGTTTGTAATTGTGTGTGTATGTGTGTGTTTGTGTGTGTGTGTGTGTGTGTGTATGTGTGTGTTTATGGTTTTGTGTGTGTGTGTGTGTTTGTGGTTGTGTGTGTGTCTGCATTTTTTACGCAAATCCACACACACGAATATCAAATATAATCAATAGATATTTTGTTCTCTGTTCATCAAGTCTCTTTCCAGTGATGTCCCTGTTCTCCACAACCATGTTCTCCCCAACACCAGTTCATTAACTCCCAAGATTTATTGAACTTAGCTCGTAAACTTGTCTCGTCCACTTATATGCAATTTTTGTTCATTTACTTGTTCTCTTCGTTCTTCTTTTCACAAGTTATTTGTTCACTCAACTACCGTGGTTTCCCTTGTAGATAATTTAATTGTTAATGAACAACCATCTGACGATGACAGAACAAATTAAGTTCTTCAATACAGGTGATGAAAAAAATAACTTTTTAATCATATCTTATATCATTTTATAAATTACCATTCTTTAAAATCAAAGTTCTAACAGATTGCTTTACTTCCTCTCTTTGTCTGCGTGTGAGAGGGGGGGGGGGTGGAGGGGGGATTTTATTTTGAATGCATTTAAATTTTTCGCCAAACTTAAACCTTACTCTTATACGATAAAAAAAAAAGTTTATTTAGAGAATTTGTTTGAATCATTTTGTTATTTGCATATTTGTTAATATCGCGGTATTTCTTTTTATTATATTTTTCTTTTTTTTATATTGGCTTTGTGAGTGCGTGATTATTTTGATGAGGATATTGTTAGTGATCTTTTTATTCTCTCTCTTTCTTTGTCTCTCTATCTATAAGGATCTATTTGTCTATTTCATTATCTATATATCGGTTGATCTATTTTTATGTCTATCTATCTCTGTCTATCTCAGTCTCTCTTTCTTTCTGTCTCTCTCTCTTTCTCTCTCTCTCTCTCTCTCTCTCTCTCTCTCTCTCTCTCTCTCTCTCTCTCTCTTTCTCTCTCTCACTCTCTCACTCTCTCACTCCCCCTCTCTCTCTCACTCTCTTTCTCTCTCACACACACACACATATACACAAAAACCTCAAACAAAGCTCCACCCTCTACCCCCCACCCACCCACCCACCCCGTACCCCAAAAAGATGTTAAAAAAAAACGCTACAAAGATTGATGTGTGGCGAAGATTACCGGTGTCTTGTCCTTCTTCTCAGATAATTAAAGATGCGGCGAAGGGGGGTGGGAAGGGGGAAGGGGTGGGGGGGAGAGGGGGAGGGGGTGGTGGGATAAGGGGATAAGGGGGTAAGGGGGTAAGGGTGTAGGAGGGAGGAGGGAGTGGGATCGTGAAAGGGAAGGGCTATGGG
>BOPN01004654.1:67500-70000 GCA_017312705.2 Penaeus japonicus
CCCCCCCCCCCCCACTCCATCCCCCCTCCACTCCCCCACTCCACCAGTCCGCCTCCACTCCCCCATTCCACCCACCCCTCTCCTCCACTCCACCCACCCCTCCACTCCACCCCTCCACCCACCCTTTCCCATTTCCTCCCAATACCCCCAAACACCTGTCAGACCCGTACGAATTCCATCGAACAAACGGTAAAAAACTTTGTTCGAAATTAGCACCGGTCGGAAGTTGCGGGTCGGTCCGTTATGGCGTCACGAAGCGGTACGAGGTACACGGTACGGGGGGTGGGGGGGTGGGGGGGGCAAGGTACGGGGATACTTCTTGGTACGACGTGAGACCTCAGTGGCATTCCTAGTATAGGATGTCGGAAGTTAAAAAGCTAGATTCAAGGTGTGACCCCAAAACCGACGTCCGGAATAGGATCAGTGGCTTCCTTTCTCTCTCTCTCTCTCTCTCTCTCTCTCTCTCTCTCTCTCTCTCTCTCTCTCTCTCTCTCTCTCTCTCTCTCTCTCTCTCTCTCTCTCTCTCTCTCTCTCTCTCTCTCGGGCCCACACTTACTCCAGTAATACTAAAATGACGTAAGAAGCGGGACGTTCATACGAAATGACGACGTGGCATTGATACTGTCATGGCACGACTGATTTTTGTTTGTTTGTTTGTTTGTTTTACTTTATATCTATCTAATTTTAACAAAATTTTACAGCTTCTTTTTTTTTTTTTTTTGGTTTTACGTCTCACTCTATCTTGATTATTTCTTCTTTCCTTTGCCTTTTTTCTTTCTTTCGTTTCATTTTTTTTTTTTTCATTTGTTTTTTTATTCTATTCATCCTTTACCCCCCCCCCCTCCCGTTTAGCTTTTCCCTGTTTATCTCTCCCCTCCTATTCTATATTCCTATCTTGTCATTCATTTCCATCCCTCCTTTCACCCTTCGTTCGTTTATCGTAAATTCTTCTTCTTTCACATTCTCTCGTCTTCTCCTTCTTATCCTTTCATCATCTTCAATTCCCCTTTTCCCGTTTCCTCTCCCCTCTTCTAATTTGCATCTATACCTTCCTCTCTAATATCCTTTCCCCTCATCTTCCTCCTTCTATTTTTCTCCTGCCTCATTTCATCCTTCTTCTCTTCTTCATTTTTTTTTCTTTTGTCTCCCTTCCTCTCCCTTTTTCTTCTTCCCTTTTTCCTCTTTCTTCATTCGCTTCTTCTTCTTTTTCCTTTCCTCCGCCCCTTCCCTTTTCCTCTCCTTTGTTCCTTCGCCTTCTCCTTCTCTTTTCTTCTTTTTTTTTTCCTTTTTCCACCCCTCTTTTCATCATCTTCTTCCTCTCTTCTCTTTCTCCTTTTCTCCTTTTTCTATTCCTCTCTTTAACCTATTCTTCTTTCTCTTCTTCCCTCTTTTCCTTCTTCCTTTCCTCCATCCCTTTCCTTTTCCTATTCTTTCATTTTCCTTTCCCTTTTCTCCTTCGCCCCTTATCTATTCCTCTCTTTCTACTCCTTCCTTTTCTCCTCTTTTCCCCCTCTCTCTTCTCCACTCTTTTCTCTTCCCCTTTCTCATTTTCTTATTACTTTCCTCTGTTTCTATTCTCCTCCTCCTCCTTACCTTTCTCCCCTTTCCCCTTTCCTCCTCCCCTTTCTTCTTTTCACCTTTCTCCACTTCCTCTTTCTCCCATTCCTTTTTTTTCTTTCCTCCTTCCCTTTTATCTTCCTGATCTTCCCTTTTCTCCTGTTCCCTTTTCTCCACCTCTTCCTCCTCCCTTTTCTCATTTTCTCCTTTCTGCTGTTCCCCGTTCTCCACCTCCTCCTCCTCCCATTTCTCATGTTCTCGTTTTTCCTTTCCTGTTTCCCTTTTATCTTCCTCCTCCTCCCATTTCTCATGTTCTCCTTTCTCTTATTCCCCTTTCTCCACCTCCTCCTCCTTCCCTCTTTCCTCATGTTTTCCTTTCTCCTGTTCCCCTTCCTCCACCTCCTCCTCCTTCCCTCTTTCCTCATGTTTTCCTTTCTCCTGTTAACCTTTCTCCACCTCCTCCTCCTCCCATTTCTCATGTTCTCGTTTTCCCTTTCCTGCTTTCCTCTTATTTTCCTCCTCCCTTTTCTCATGTTCTCCTTTTTCCTTTCCTGTTTCCCTTTTATCTTCTTCCTCCTCCCATTTCTCATGTTTTCCTTTCTCCTGTTCCCCTTTCTCCACCTCCTCCTCCTCCTCCTCCCCTCTTTCCCCAACAACAAGCAATCTCTTATCAGCCTTCCTCCAAACACCCGAAGAAACAGCTCGAGAGTATCCGGGACTTAACCTCCACCTGCGCGGACTTGAGTGTTGATTTATGTTGCCTAAAATCAAACTTTGCAAACTCCCCCTCTCCCTTTTCCCCTCTCCCCTCTCCTCTTTTTCTTCTCGCCTCTCCTCTCTCCTCTTTTTCCTCTCCCCTCCCCGATCTCCTCTTTCTCCTCTCGCCTCTCTCCTCTCCCCTCTCCCCTCTCCCCTCTTCCCTCTCTCCTCTCCCCTCTCCCCT
>BOPN01004654.1:80000-82500 GCA_017312705.2 Penaeus japonicus
CCTCCTCAGCTAAGGGGTTAAGGATAAGGGGGGGGTTATGAGGAAGAAAGGGGATGGGAAGGAGGAAGGGGTAAAGGATAAGGGGGTGAGGGGAGACGGTGATAGAAGGGAAGGGGGAAATGGAAAGGGGGGAGGGGGTAGTGATGAAGATTGGGGAGAGATATAGAAGAGGGATAAGAAGATGGGTTGGTGGGAGAGTGGTGAGAGGGAGGGGAAAGGGAGGGGAAGTGATGAAGGTGGAATGAGATAGGGGAGGGGTGTGAGGGAGGGGGGATAAATGAATTAGCGAGTGAAGGGGTGGGAAAGAAGGAGAGGAAGGGGAAGGTAAAGATGGAAGGGGGCTTAGAAGATAAGGGGGGGGGGGTATAAGGATTGGCGAAGAAGAAGAGGAAAGGAAGGGAGAAAGGAAGGGAAAGGAGAGGTTAAGGGGAAGGGTATAACACGGTAATTATCCTGATTGCGGTTACGATGATGCCGTGCCTCGTTGTTATGTTGTTAATTTGCGCCTCTTTCTCTCTCTCTCTCTCTCTCTCTCTCTCTCTCTCTCTCTCTTTCTCTCTCTCTCTCTCTCTCTCTCTCTCTCTCTCTCTCTCTCTCTCTCTCTCTCTCTCTCTCTCTCTCTCTCTCTCTCTCTCTCTCTCTCTCTCTCTCTCTCTCTCTCTCTCTCTCTCTCTCTCTCTCTCTCTCTCTCTCTCTCTCTCTCTTTTTTTTTTTTTTTTTTTTTTTTTTTTTTTTTTTTTTAATTCGACCTCCTATTCGTTTCAAACGAGTCTCTGTGTTGTGAAATATATATGTAATAATATTTCACAGAACAGTCCACTGGCCCCGTCCTCGCCAATGGCTGTGGTCGACATCCAACTTATTTTAGGGAGATGTATTTTAACCTTTATTACTTTTGCTTACAATTACATATTTCTTTCTATTCTACTATTTATAACAGTTTCCTCTATATCTAAATCCTTAAGACTAGTGTACATTGCCGGTTTGTTCCTTGTTCCTCGTAGACAGAGCAGTGAAGACCGTAGTAGTGAGAAGGCCAATCGACACCTCATCCATGCAACGACGGCGCTCTTCTGTTGCTGCCTTTTCTCTGCAAGCTGTTGTGCAAGGGATGAGTAGAATATCGTCGCTCTCGGTGACATTCCCCCAGAAGTCGTGAATACAAGTGGTGTGAAGTAACACCTTGCTCGACTTCTGCTCGGACGCGTTCCGCCATACTCCCTCATTTGTTGTTCTCATGCTTGGTGTGAGCAGAGAGGAGTTCCTGGGATCGGTTGCTCGTGGCCATAGGGTTGAAGATTCGTATGTCGAAGAAGGCCCGTTGCCCTCGTACCCAGAAACTGTTGGCACTGATGTCTAATCTGGCGTCGTCTGCAGTGTTGGTGGACTGGAGTGAGAAGTTGCGCCCTTCTGTGGGGATGAGGGGTGGTTCGATCCTCACATCGCGGCACACCTCGCCAAGCATTTGTGCAGTCACGTCCCTCACCTCGTCGTGGCGCATGCAAACGAAGCCTCCCGTCTTGCACGTCATGGCATGGTTGGGGTCGAAAGCCGAACCGCATGTGCAGTGCTGGTGAAGGTCCTCTATTGGCCAACCATATCTCAGGGCAAGTGCGTCCACAAACTCCTGTTTGTTTAAACTAAACCCTTTGACTTTGATGGGGAGACTGGTCAACCAGTTAGAGGCGCCGGTTTCGCGTGCCATACTCATTCTTCTTTTCATATCCTCAGTAATTATAGAGGTTAGTTCTTGAAGTTGTGCCCTCTGCTTTGTTTCTCTATTTTTTGTAATTTCCATTTTGATTGTTTTTTGTTGTGTTGTATCAGGCTGTGTATATGTTTCTTGCGTTATTATGGCTTGAGTTAGGCTGGCTGAGAGCTTGACAGAGTTTTGGTACTCCATGTCCGCTATTTTACACGGGTTTGTTATGCCGAGTCCCCCAAGCCTTGGCGGAAGTTCGAGTATGGCTCTCTCGTTGGCAGTGGGATTTCTTCCACCTGATAGTGCTGGGATCAGGTGCTTTACAATTGCTTCCTCAAGTGGTGAAAGTAAAGGCTCGATGTTAGGTATAGTTCGCATTAAGAAGTTCCACTTGTGTTTGATACCGAAGGTGAGGCGGTATGCCGAGTGCGGTTCCTTCTTTTGCGATTTCTGCCAGCTCTATCACTTCCCTTCTCCATTCATCCACTTGCCTTGTTATGTATTCTTCCCTGGCTGCTGTTGTGCCAAGAACTGCCCCAAGGTGTTTTTCACCGCCGGCCTTTATGATCACGTTTGTTTCTCGGAAGGCTTCTCTGGCTTGTCCTAGATATTCCGGTTTTACAATTAAAACCGATTTGGCGGCGTTCGGAAAATATCCTTGTGGAGGGCCATGTGTCTCAATGAGATTCCACCACTTCCTTATGTTCTCAATTTTCCCTGCTCCGGTCAGGTCGTCGGCATAAGCAACTTGCTTTATATTTGTTGTTGTGTGGTCAATTGTGTTTTGTAGCCTGAGGA
>BOPN01004654.1:100000-110000 GCA_017312705.2 Penaeus japonicus
GATGGGGTATAATGATTATCATCCTCCTCATCATCATTATTATGATTACCATCATTACCATAACATCATCCTCACCATCACCATCATCACCAATACCCCTACTATCACTATCACCTCATCACCATCATCCTCACTACCATCACCATCATCACCATCACCATAATCACCATCACCACCACCCTCACTATCATCTCACCACCATCATCCTCACTACCATCACCATCATCCTCACTACCATCACCATCATCAATGACACAATAACACAAAAAAAAAAAATCAAATGACAAGGTTCAGTTGCAATGCCACTAATTACACACTTTTTCATAGTTTGCAAAAAAAGGCTCACAATTGCAACCCCTTCCCTGCCATGAATTGCAGCTGTTTTGCATATCGGGAGCGATCGCACACAGGTTCATTACAACCCTGAAATAATGGGGAAATTGTGCTGTAAATGCCAAATGGTATTTATAAGAGTCGTAAGTCGGTTGGGGGGAGGAGGAGAGGGGGAAGGAAGGGGAAGGGGTAGGAGGAGAGGGGAGGAGGGAAAGGGGGAAGGAAGAAGGAAGGAGATGGGATGGGAGATTGAGGAAGGAATGAGGAAGGAGAGGGGAGTAGGGAGGGAATGAGGAAGGACTCGGGGGGCGGGAGACGGGGGCGAGGGAGGGGGGAAGGCAGGGGATGGGAAGGGAGAAGACACGAGGGGGAGAAGGAAAAGAGAGGGAATGGAAAAGGGGGGAAGTGGGAAGGAGAGGGGTGGAGGGAGGTGGAGGGGGAATAAGAGGGGTTGAGGGAGGTGGAGGGAGAAGGAGGGAGGTGGAGGGAGGTGGAGGGGGAGGGGGGAGGCGAGAACTAATTGCGTCATTAAGCATGAATTAATTGGCGCATGGAAACGAATTCAAAGTACACGATAATTGCTTATATATTCTCTCAGTGTGTGTGAATTAGATCGGTTTGTTTTGATAACCTTTAATGACCCTATATTATATGACATTACCCAAAAGTATCATTAACACGGACAATAATAGAAAAAAAATAGGAAGCGTTACCAACTAGTCATTTTATTTCAATGATTTAGAGCGAAAAAAAAACTTTTTTAATACACTGTGAATGTTTGTGTCTAATATATGCTTTGAATACACGGCTAGAATAATTATCGTCACTGTTTGTAAAAAATATATATAATAAAAATCTGAAAAAAATATTAGTATGTTCGGTATCCAAACATTTCGCGGATTTCCAAAATCTGTTGAATTTTGATGATGAAGTGCATAGGGTGTGTGAATAATCTATTTATCTTTGTTTATCTGCCCTATTATTAACTCATTATATTCTTCCCGTTATTCCTTTATTCACGTATTCGATCTATTATCGTTTATTCCATCTATTATTCCTTCCATCGTGTCGTAATTATGTCGTCTTGTGACTATCTTGTTAATACTGTTTGTAAACCGTTTACCTCTTCTTACTTTTATCGTTTTAGTTAATTACCATTCCCCCCTAACCGTTTCGGATAAAAAGTGCAATTTATATAAAAGATAATTGTTATTAATCCGAATTGTCTGCGATATTGTAGCTTAATCATACTCACCATAAAGATCTAATTCTTAACTAAGGCCGGTGCCAGGTGCATTCGGACACGTTCGTTGTCCGTTTCCCTCCTTCGAATCGAGTTGTTTTGATGTAGGTTACGCAACATTGTGGATTATCAATATTCAAACTCTTTGATTTGTTGATTTTTTTATTTTTTTTACTTTTTTGTTTGCCTGTTTGTTTGTTTTTACGCCAATAAAGTTCTACCTGTCTTACTCATCATTCTTTTATTATTTTTTTTTCTCTCTCTGTCTTTCTCTCTCTCTCTTTATCTCTCTCTTTCTTTCTCTCTCAATATCTTTCTCTCTCTCTCTCTTTCTCTCTCTCTCTCTCTCTCTCTCTCTCTCTCTCTCTCTCTCTCTCTCTCTCTCTCTCTCTCTCTCTCTCTCTCTCTCTCTCTCTCTCTCTTTCTTTCTCTCTCTCTCTCTCTCTCTCTCTCTTTCTCTCTCTCTTTCTCTCTTTCTCTCTCTCTCTTTCTCTCTCTCTTTTCTCTCTCTCTCTCTCTCTCTCTCTCTCTCTCTCTCTCTCTCTCTCTCTCTCTCTCTCTCTCTCTCTCTCTCTCTCTCTCTCTCTCTCTCTCTCTCTCTCTCTCTCTCTCTCTCTCTCTCTTTCTTTCTCTCTCGCTCACTCGCTCATCTCTTCTTTTGTCTTCATTCTTTCATTCTTATCTCATCCTCTCATTTGACCCTTCCACTCATTCCCCCCTTCTCTTCCTTCTCTTGCCCCTCCCTTCCTTCCCTCTTATACCCCCTCCCTTCCCACCCTCTTATTCCCCATCCTTCCCCTCCCCCTCATACCCCCTCCTCCCTCCCTCCCTCCTCTTACCCCTCCTCTTACCCCTCCTTCCCTCCCTATCTTCCCTCTCATACCCCCTCCCTTCCCTCCCTCTTATTCCCCGTCTTTCCCTCTAATACCCCCTCCCTCCTCCCTCCCTCCCTCCTCTTACCCCTCCTCTCTCCCTCCCTCCTCTTACCCCTCCTCCCTCCCTCCTTTCTCTTACCCCTCCTCCCTCCCTCCCTCCTTTTACCCCTCCTCCCTCCCTCCCTCCTCTTACCCCCCTCCCTTCCCTCCCTCTTATTCCTCGACCTTCCCCCTCATACCCCCTTCCTCCTCCCTCCTCTTATCCTTCCTCCCTCCCTCCCTCCTCTTACCCCTCCTCCCTCCCTCCCTCCTCTTGCTCCTCCTCTTACCCCTCCTCCCCTTCCCCTTCCCTCCTCTTACCCCTCCTCCCTCACTCCCTCCTCTTACCCCTCCTTCCTCCCTCCCTCCTTCCCTCCCTCCCTCCTCTTACCCCTCCTCCCTCCCACCCTCATCTTACCCCTCCCTTCCTTCCCTCTCATACCTTCTCCCTCCTCTTACCCCACCTCCCCTTCCCCTTCCCTCCTTTTACCCCTCCTCCCCTTCCCTTTATCCCCTTCCCTCCCTCTCATACCCCCTCCCTTCCCTCCCTCCTCTTACCCATACCCCCTCCCTTCCCTCCTCTTACCCCTCCTCCCCTTCCCTTTACCCCTCCCCTTCCCTCCCTCCCCTTCCCCTTCCCCTTCCCTCCCCTCGGCAGACCTTGCAAATCACGTATAAGCCTGTTCATCACGTATGATAATGCAGAGGCCGGACCTTAATTGTTTGTAATTAGGTAGACAAAAAAGAGCAAACTAAATAAGTGATTTTACCGTGAAAAATTACAGGCCACATTCAACCCGTTGGAATTTAGAGGAAAGGAAGAGGGAAGAGAGAGGGGTAGGAAGGGAGGAAAGGAGAAATGAAGAGGGAGGGGGAAGGGGTGGAGAGGAAGGGAGGAAGAAGGGGAGGAATGGAGAAGGAGAGGGGTGGGAGGGAGGGAGGAAAGGGAGGGGAGAGGAGAAGGGGAAGGGAGAAAGGAGGAAAGGGAGGGGAGAGGAGAAGGGGAAGGGAGAAAGGAGGAAAAGGAGGGGAAGGGGGAGAGGAAGGGAGGAAGGAGGGAATGGAAGGGAGGGGAGGGGGGAGAGGAAAGGAGGCGAAGGGAGGAAGGAGGAAATGGAAGGGAGAGGAGAGAGAAATGAAGGGATGGGAGAGAAGGGAAGGAAGGAGGGAGGAAGAGAGGGAAGTAAGAGTGGAGGGAGTGGGGGGAAGACAATAAATGTGGGTTAGTGAGAAGCAAAGTTATTATGTAAGTTATATACATACACACACACACACACACATACACATATATATATATATATATATATATATATATATATATATATATATATATATATATATATATATATATATATATATATACATAATATATATATATATATATATATATATATATATATATATATATATATATATATATATATATATATATATATATATATATATTTATATATATATATATATATATATATATATATATATATATATATATATATATGTGTGTGTGTGTCTGTGTTTGTGTGTATATGTATATATATATATATATATATATACTTATATATATATATACATATATATATATATATATATATATATATATATATACATATATTCATATATATACAAATATACAGACAAGCCAAACCATAGACAAAACAAACAAACAAACAAACAGAGATTATTACACGAGAGAGCTAAATTTATAGATAAAATTCATAAAGACTATGTATTCTGGCTCAGTGTTATTACATATCGCTCTGTTTTGTCTCCTTTTCCAGGGAGTTTCGCTCTGTATCAGAATTTAACGGTTGATTTGTCGTTCGATAACAGATAAAAGTATTGAAAGAAAGCGTGAAGGAAATTTATTAGAAATGGTTGTGAAAGGAGAGAATTTTGATATAGTTATAGATTGATGGATATATATGGGTTGATAGATAGATAGATGTACAGGTTGATAAGTAAATTTGTGTGTGTGAGAGAGAGAGTGAGTAAGTGAATGAGTGAGTGAATGAGTGAGCGAGTGAGTGAATAAGTGAGTGAGTGAGTGAATGAGTAAGTGAGTGAGTGAACGAGTGAGTGCATGAGTAAATAAGTGAGTGAGTGAGAGAAAGTAATATCGAGCTAGAGAGAGTGAGAAAGAGAGAATAAAAGGAGAATGGAAATAGAGAGAGAGAGTGTGTGTGTGTGAGAGAGAGAGAGAGAGAGAGAGAGTGAGTGAGTGAGTGAATGAGTAAGAAAGTGAGTGAGTGAGAGAAAGTAATATCGAGCTAGAGAGAGTGAGAAAGAGATAATAAAAGAAGAATGGAAATAGAGAGAGAATTCAGGAACGAAGAGGGGAAACAATAAGACAAAAAAAATATATTAATTCTCGGAAGACTTCTGTTCTTGTCCTGCAATCGGCGTGCAACAACTACTCAACGGCGACCTTGTCATTGCCGGACGGGCTTGCAATATACTGCAAGATACACATCGGCAAATAGAGACCTTGCAGACTTTTTTTATTTCTTTCATTCTCTACCTATCTATTTATCTCTGCATTCGTCTCGGTTCCTGTTTATCTTTATTTAAATTTAGAGGTAACTTTGTAAATAAACAGATAAAAATAATTCCAAATTTAACGTTTTGAATAACCACTCCCCCCCCCCCCTAAAAAAGAAGAAGAAAAAGAAGAAGGAGAAGAAACAGAAGAGGAAGAAGAAGAGGAAAGGGAGAACGAGAAGAAGAAAAATAGAGAAAGAAAGATAACTCATTATGTGATTATGTATCTTAACCCCCCCCCCCCCCAGCAAGAAGAAGAAAAAGAAATGACGAAGATAGACATAAAGATTGATAGATAGATAGATGATATTAATACATTTCTATCTATAATAAAATCGAGAGAGAGAAAAAAATAAAAATAAACGAAACACACACCCCCAAGAAACCCACACCAGAAGAAGAAGAAAAAGAAGAAGAAAAAAAAAAAAAAGAAGATAACATTAAGATAATAGACAAACCTTAACAGACAGGCAGCCAAGAAAAAGAAAAAAAAAGAAGACAAGAAAGCAGAAAAGAAAAGGGGCGAAAAAAAAATCGAAAACGCAAGAAAGAAGAATAAGATAGACCGCAGCAATAAGTCGAGCTGTGAGATGCGAGAAGGCACGTGTTATCGGCGGATCTGTCAATGATCGCTGCTGGCTGGAATTATCAATATACCTTCAGACGTCTTGAGAAAGAGGGGATGGGGTGAGGAGGAGGAGGGTGGGAGGGTGGGAGGTGGGAGGGAGGGAGGTAGGGCGAGAGGTTTGGGGACTGTGGGATTGGGAGGGTGGGAGGTGGGTGGGGAGGTGGGAGGGAGATAGGGAGGGAGGGAGGTGGGGAGGGAGGGCGAGAGAGAGGTTTGGGGACTGGAAGATAGGGAGGGTGGGAGGTGGGGAGGGTGGGAGAAAAAGAGGTGGAGGAAGGTGGGGAGGGAGGGCGAGAGGTGGGGAGGGTGGGAGGTGGGGAGGGAGGGAGGTGGGGAGAGAAGGCGAGACTTAGGATAGGGAGATAGGGAGGGAGGGAGGTGGGGAGAGAAGGCGAAACCTAGGATAGGGAGATAGGGAGGGAGGTGGGGAGAGAAGGCGAGACTTGGGATAGGGAGATAGGGAGGGAGGGAGATGAAGAGGAAAGGCGAAAGGCTTGGGATAGGGAGATTGGGATGAGAGAGGGATTGAAGGAGGCTAGGGAGGCTGGGAACAGGGAGATAGGGAGGGACTGGATGAGTAGGACAGGCCCAGGGAAGGAGGGGAGAAAGAGTGAGATAGTGTGAGAGAGGAAGGGAGGGAGGAGGGATAGATGGTTGGGGAAGGAGGGAGGAGGGGATGCTAGGGAGGGAAGGTAGGGAGTGACAGGGAGAGGGAGTTAGAGAAGGGCAGGGAGAGGATGTGGAAATGAGAAGGATAAGGGGCTCGGGGTAAGGGATGGAGAGATAAAGGGAGGAAAGGGAGGGAGGGGGAAATGGAGGAAAGGAAGGAGTGAAAAGGAGAAAGAAAGAGGGGGAGAAGGAGAGAGAGGGGGGGAGAGAAGAGGAGGGAGAGAGAGAAAAAAAAAACTAAGATAAGAATAAAAATAGGACAAACACGAATACAAAGGAAAAGAGGGAAAGAGGGAAGAAGCAAAAAAATAGAAAGAAAGAGAGAGAGAAAATAAATAAATAAATAAAGGAAGGAAGAAAAAGGGAGGAAGATCAAATGAGAAAGAGAGAGAGAGAGGCAAGATGAAGAGTGAGAAGAGCCCTCATATTCCAAGAGAAAGACAAATGGTCTGTTATTCATTCTCGTCTGGATTCTAGTTTTTTTTCCCTTTCTCTCTCTCTCTCTCTCTCTCTCTCTCTCTCTCTCTCTCTCTCTCCCTCTTTGTCTGTTTGTTGTGTGTATGTGTGTAGATGTAGGTGTTTTGCAATATGCCAAACCAAGACTGTAAACCTCTGAAAAATCAAATAGGAGAACTGAAAGAATAAGATAACTGAGTATATGGAAAGTACTTTGTTATATCCCTTAATATACCCAGTGCGTGTATACGAAAGTTATTAGAAATGTAGTATTCACGTGCCCGGAATTCCCTTCGTTTCTACGCAACATATTTTGTAGCTAGTGCTAAGGAACTGTCAAATATATTTTCCTAATTTACACAAGGAGCATGTGGTTTCCCCCCCGGTATTACTTAAATTTATGCGTCTGGTTCATTTCCTTAGCTTCATGCCTTCTCCTGTCCCTCTCGGTCCCCTCACTCTCTCTCTCTCTCTCTCTCTCTCTCTCTCTCTCTCTCTCTCTCTCTCTCTCTCTCTCTCTCTCTCTCTCCCTCAACATCCCTCACCCTCCCCTTCTCCTCTCCCTCTCCGTCTCACTCCATCTCACCATCTCTGTCATCCTATCACCTTCCTCCTTCTCTCTTCCTCCCCCTCTCCTTCTCCATCTCTCTCACCCTCTACCCCTTCCCCTTCTCTCATCCTCCCTCCCCCCTCACAGCTCCCTTTACCTCTCTCTCCCTCTCCTTCTCCATCTCTCTCGACCTTTTCCTCTCCCTTCCTCTCCCTCTCTTCACTTCCCTTTTCCTGCTGTTATTCTCTCCCTCTGTTATTCTAACCCTTTACTTCCTTTTTAGCATTGTTGCATTTTAGCATTGTTGCAATTTCTAATATATACATCTTGCAACTCCATTGTGCGTATGTGCGAAAATGTATGTGCCTAAAGTATGACTGCTTATACAATATGTGTTAGTTTATCTATTTCTTTCATAAATTTTGTCCGATACATTTTGGATTAGTTCGTTCTTTCATCTGCAGTTGTGCATTTTTTTTCCGTTTATCACACAATTTTCATAATTCTATATATATTTTTTTTTGCTACAGGTTATTTCATTTCATTATCATTAGTATTATTACTTTCGTTTATATCACTTTTATTTTTATTCTCACTATTTCTTTCATTTACATGATAGCCTTGATGTTATGATAGCGGCATCATCATTAACATTTCTCCTAATAATCTATTCTCTTTTATCAGTGTTTTGCATTATTCTAATCCAAATTATATATTTTATTTTCGTTGTAATTTTTTCAGATATCGGAATAAAAACTCGACATTTCCAAAATAGAGTTTCTATATTGCATTCAAGATAAACCGCATCATAATTATAATTTTTCTTCTATCTAAATCTAATAATCATAATCATGATAGAAATACATTTTTTTCTTTCTTTCTTTCTTTCTTTCTTAATTATTTTGCATCAATATTATCATCATAACAATTATACTTCTCTTTTTAACTTTTCCCTTTAAAGGTTATGCCTATTACGTGATATCAGGCCTCCACGATGAAAACGCTCGTCCTTGTCGGTTGAGTTAGTTTATTGTTAATTAAAATTGCCTTCAATGTCGACGAGGTTTGTATCGCCATGGAGAGCTATTGCACCCTCCCCCCCCTCCCCCTCCCCCCTAAAACAAAACAACAACAACATATGCGTATATTTATATAGGTGTGTGTGTATATGTGTGTGTGTGTGTGTGTGTGTGTGTGTGTGTGTGTGTGTATGTGTGTATGTATATATATGTATATACATATGTATATATATATATTATATATATGGAGAGAAAAAAAAAGAAAAAGAAAAAAAAAAAAAAAAACGAAAGCACAAAACCCCGGATCGCCCCAGATGTGTTGAGTCCAACACCCAGGGCGTTCCGCGTGATGGCCGGCGGTTCACATCAGAAGCTCGTTTTAAAAGAAATTGCTCGACGCGCCCGTATTTAGGAAAGGAGAACACACTGAATACATTTCCCGCGGCGCCCACATTTATCCTGGCTGCCACTTTAGATGCCAGGGCATGCGGGTGGGCCATTAGGACATAAAGTGGTTTGCATTGGGAGCCCCATTGAAAATCACGTCGTGTGAAGCCCCTTTGTCGTAGTTACCCCCTCGACCACAATGGCCAATAGAAAACGGATCATCTGGTATGCCTTTGTTTTTGGGCCAAATTTGTTTGCCAACCGCGGAGACTTCGAATCAATGGACGCACTTTATCAATATTGATGGCTGATGAGGCGTGTTGCAAGGGCTTTTCGAGGGGGAGGCCTGGGGAGAGGGTAAGAGGAGGAAGAGGGGGAGGGAGAGAAGGTGGAGTGGGGGTGGAGGAGGAGGTGGTAGAGTGGGGGTGGGGTAGGGGAGTAAGAGGGGAAGGAGGCCTGTGGAAAGGAGGGGGAGGGGGAAGGGGCGGAGGAGGAGGAGGAGGAGGAGGAGCTGGGGTAGGGGAAGGAGGAGGGGGAGAGGGGGAGAATGTTCGAGAAGAAAGAGAGGAAGAGAAGGCCTGTGGAGAAGAAGAAGAAGAGGAGGGCCGGACGCCATGGGTAGATTTAACGACAGACATCAGGATATTCAACCTTTTTTAATGCGCGGACAAAAATTAAACCCTTTTTTAATGTGGGGACAAATAGACCTACACATTTTTTAAACCTCGCTGTCTCATTCTCTCTCTCTCTCTCTCTCTCTTCCTCTCTCTCTCTCTCTTTCTTTCTTTCTCTCTCTCTCTCTTCCTCTCTCTCTCTCTCTCTCTCTCTCTCTCTCTCTCTCTCTCTTTCTCTCTCTCTCTCTCTCTCACTTCTCATCCATTTTATGAATGAAAGCGAGTGAAAACAAATCTCAGAATCAGTGGTCAGTAAATGAGAAAATTGATCGAGTCATTCTTGTGTTGATATTTCCAAATTGAGTCTTTGTGGGAGATTTTCTTTGCGGGAATGTAATCGGTCTATCTCTCTCTCTCTCTCTCGTTCTGTGTGTATGTATTTACATAATTATATATACATACATATGAATATATATATGCATATATATATATTCATATGTATCTTCCCGGACTGATACAGTGGACTTTACTTTAACGGGACCACCATCGCAATCATCATTATCGGCGTTTTATTGTTCTTTATCGTCGTTGTCCCGCCTCATTTACCTTTAATTATGTTGTTTATTAGTGTGATGTAATGGTAATCTAG
>BOPN01004655.1:0-2500 GCA_017312705.2 Penaeus japonicus
TCTCCCGCGAGCGCTCGGCAGCCACGGAATCACAAATTCAAGTCCCAAATCAAGTTACCAAGGTTATATGTGTGAGAAGATGGTAGAATGCAGTAACGCATGGTTAGCATTACGATTATCCTGTAACAGTGTATTCCAAATCTAACTGTTGAGAGCCTATTCGATACTTTTGGAATGGCGTATATATCTATATTGATGTCCCCATATTGATAATATAAGTATTATATTCATGATTCACTGAGCTTAGAAAATATCACTCTTTTGGCTTGAAATGTGAGTGTGATTTATGAGGGAACAATCTTGTAATAACATTCGCCAAAGCTTAATATCCTAATTTGGATGTGGCGAGCTTCGGTGTTCGTCGAACGCTCTTATGGTTTCTTAATATAAATGAATCTGCTCTGAATCCCCAGTCACTCGTTCCCTACGGTGCAAGATGGTTGTTACAAAGTTTGAAAAGATAAGCGGCAATCTACTTAGAAAATGATATTTCGTGTATCTAAGTTTATCACAATCACTCGGCAGTTAAAGCTTTGGAACAGTAATGTGATTCGAACAAAAACATCTAAAAAACTAGAAGCCTTGATAGTCATTACAACTTTTGGAATACAAAAATTTTACGTAATTACTTCCTGTCGATAACGGGAGATGGCTTCCTAAATCTGCTGTACATTTTAACAACTTTGTGAAGCAGTATTCGTGACAGTGCGTAATAAATCAGTTGTACGGCATACACAAACAACAAAATAACTAATTCGAGAGATAGAGCCACGACTTTCCTACTGGATTGAAATACAAAAGTTCCCACTAAATTACCGCAAAATGGTTATTGCCTTATACAGCAGTGCTCAAACTACGCAACACATTATTTGCACTCAACGCTGAAAAATGCATTAAATTACTCTGTTAACTGTCCGGATTTTTGTTTTTGTGTATCACCTATTCCGATGTATGCTTTTCGGCATGTAACTACGTGGAAGAATAAACGGCAAAAAAGCCTCTCCCTTCAAAAATATTTGTGAACAGATATAACGACGTTCTCTTAGATATGCAAACTGTGCTTACTAAAATGATACGCACTTTTCACATGCTTTGTCGGAAGGTCAACTGACTTCATATGATCGTCGCTCAAAATAATTTTATGCCTAGAATACAAAATGTTGATAGATATACAAACCCATACCCACTTTCCTGTGTGTAAGACATCAATAAAAACGTTATATTTTTGCTACCATTAACAACAATAGTATGTATATATTTCAAAAGTACCAATCTTTGACCGTTCACCCATCGGCCACGCCCACCACCACTGAAAGCCAAACACAGGCCAGAGCATGTTTTCTCCCGAGCTACAAGGGGAGGAAGAAATCAAAGCAAGAGCAGCAGCGGAAAAATGGAAGAGGCAGGGGAAGGAACGGTAGAGTAGGAAGAGGAGGAGGATGTGTAGAAAAATAAAATATAGGACGGAAAAGAAAAAGGTGGAAGAGCAAGGAAAGGCAACAGTCAAAATAACTACATGAAGAATGGCAAGAAGTGTGAGGAAGAGAAGATGGAGCGAAAGAGAAAAGGGATAGAGATAAGAAAAGGAAAAAGAAAGAAAATAGAGTGTGAGTAGACTGAAAATATATGTATGAATATGAGCAGGGAAAACAAGTCGAAAGAATTTCTGAAATTTCCGCTCGTGTTTATCTCCAGACATGTCAAACACACTTAGAACGGTGTCAATTTCCGTCAAATATAACAGACGCTGAACATCGTGACTGTCGTCCTTAAGGTCACGCTCTTTCTTGCTGCGCTAAAAAGAGAAGAGAGAAAAAACGTCATGTATATTGAAAGGAACATCAGCAATATTTGATTTTAGCTCTTATCTGTGAAAACCGCGTCGCTTCTCTTATGCATTGTTCCAATGCTTTTAAAGTATATTCTAGTTGCTTATTGTTATGATTATATACAAAATCCAACTGTATTTGCTGTACATATTTACTGATGATATACTGTTGCATACGGAAGAATAATGCAACCTTGATAATGGTTTTTGATGTAAGATCCCAATATAATAACAAAACTACTGATCCTTACAAACAGTCTAACAGATTGCCAAGATAGTATACAGCAACAAAACACCAGATATTTCCATCTGATATAAACCTTGGGATAATATATATATATAATATATATATATATATGTATATATATATATATATATATATATATATATATATATATATATATATAAGAAAGGTATGAATGAGACTGAATATCTATGATGTTTTGAGGTCTTCTTTCTAAAAATATTGTATTTTTGAGAAAATCTCCGTCGAAACGCGTCAAATACATCTCTGCGTGTTAGATATCTAGTCCATTCATACTTTTCTTTTAAGATTATTATTATGAACTCCGTCCATATATATATGTATATATATATATATATATATATATATATATATATATATATATATATATATTTATATATATATATATATATATATATATTTATATA
>BOPN01004655.1:15000-17500 GCA_017312705.2 Penaeus japonicus
TCTTCTGCTCCTCTGCTGCCTTTGCTTCCTCTGCTTAATTTGCTTCTTCTGTTCAGTCTACTTCATCTGCTCTCCTCGTTCCCTCTGTGTCCTTTGATTCGTCTGGTTCCTCTGCTTCCTTCCGTTCAGTTGCTTCTGCTCCCTTCGCTTCTTCTACTTCGTCTGCTTCCCTTCCGTCGTCTGCTTCCCTTCCTTCCTCTGCTTCCCCTGCTGTCTCTACTCCCCCACTTCTTCTGCTGCTTGCCCGGGCACAAGAGGGCCATAAGATGAAACTAAGGTATTTGTGGTCCGCTGATGGCAGACATCTTGGTCTTTTATGGTCCTCGGTAGTCTTCGTCAGGTGACACGGAGAGCAATTCAAGTAATTTTGTGACTTTAGTTGTTTAGTCTTGATATAAAGATAAAATCTAAAACTAACTTAAAACTCACTTGAAATTGGTCATACAAAAGAGACACTTTAGACTGCAGACTTTGCTTGAAGGTGATTCTCGCTCTCTCTCTCTCTCTCTCTCTCTCTCTCTCTCTCTCTCTCTCTCTCTCTCTCTCTCTCTCTCTCTCTCTCTCTCTCTCTCTCTCTCTCTCTCTCTCTCTCTCTCTCTCTCTCTCTCTCTCTCTCTCTCTCTCTCTCTCTCTCTCTCTCTCTCCCTCTATCTCTGTCTCTTAAAACTGTAGACTTTGATTAATGATGATCTCTCTCTCTCTCTCTCTCTCTCTCTCTCTCTCTCTCTCTCTCTCTCTCTCTCTCTCTCTCTCTCTCTCTCTCTCTTTCTCTCTCTCACTCTCTCTCTCTCTCTGTCTCTTAAGACTGTAGACTTTGGTTAATGATGATCTCTCCCTCTCCCTCCTACCCTCCCTCCCTCCCTCTCTCTCTCTCTCTCTCTCTCTCTCTCTCTCTCTCTCTCTCTCTCTCTCTCTCTCTCTCTGTCTATCTGTCTCTTAAGATTGTAGACTTTGGTTAATGATGATCTCTCTCTCTCTCTCTCTCTCTCTCTCTCTCTCTCTCTCTCTCTCTCTCTCTCTCTCTCTTTATATATATATATATATATATATATATATATATATATATATATATATATATATATTAAGAATTTAGACTTTGGTTAATGATGATTTCTCCCTCTCACTGTCTCTTTCTCCACCTCTCTATCTCACACGCAGAACAACATAATATAACACAACACAACACAAATACACTCTCTCTCATAACATACGTATACACAGACACACACAAACCACAACACAACAGAGCAGAACAGTCACATACACTCCACCCCCACAGCACTCACACATTTTCCTTCACACACGTATTCATTATCCCTGTTCCTATGAAATAACATTTATGTTATTATGATAGTATTTCTCTTGCAATTGCGTGGTTCTAGAGATGTACGATCCAGTGTTGTACCTTATTTAATCATATTTATTCTGCCTCTAAAGGTATGAGCATTGCCTTGTTGAAATAGTGGTTCATATACAGCAGCGGCGATAATTCTGTCCTGAAAAACAGTGATATTCATGAATTGGTGATGAACAGTGATGTATATCTAAACTGACAATAAGAAGTGGCGATCCATCCGCACTGATAACAATTATGTGATATAGTATTATTGACTGAACTAGACATGCAGTTCTAAAGCTACTTTTGTTTTTGAAATAGATGCTTAGGGAATCCTGATGTACAGCTGCCATTGTGATAACAATTCTGTGTAGCAGAGGAGTTGGTGCTGTTCTCATAATTCTGATTCAGCGGTGTTTGTCATGTAGTTTTGATTAATCAAAGGTAATTCTAACAATGGATTGCATTTCCTGTGCTCCAGTTGCACCGGCGAATCGTTCATAGTAGTTCTGTTATGTGTTTCTCAGTATTTTATCAAAAGGTTTGTCATAGTGATGGAGGTGACTAGAAATGTTGAATCTTTACCTGTTTTTGACATGCTGTGATTTTGATGTTTTACTCAACTGCGTTTTAACACAATTGTATCATGTTTACTAACAAACTTTATTTTAATTTGTTTAATATTCGTTTTGGCGGAAAATTAATGCAATCATTTACCATTTCGTTTGTCGTCTCACAATGAACTACCTCTTCGATGATGAAATGCCATTTTTATCTATATCTTACAGTTATGACGTAATAACTATAATATTTGAATACACGATGTGCCAGCGAAGAATATAGCGTAAATGTCCACAGACAATTTAGAAAAGAAAACGAAGATGACTAACAGTCGAGTAATATGCATGCTATAGTATACAGCTATGTTTCATTTGAATTCATATACACATTAAAAACTGACAATTCAGCTTGATTGATAAATTTAAAGTTTTGACAATGGAAGTCACATCTTTGGATATGAAGTCATGAATTTGGAAAATGAGGTCACAGTCCTGACCGTAGAACCCAACCCGTAGGAAATCTGCTTCTGCTTTCTTCCGTCCACTTCTGCGGACCGTCCTGGCAGTGATAATTGGAGAGTCAATATTGGCAGTTCTTGTGCTA
>BOPN01004655.1:47114-49614 GCA_017312705.2 Penaeus japonicus
AGACAGACAAACAGACAGAAAGAGAGAGAGAGAGAGAGAGAGAGAGAGAGAGAGAGAGAGAGAGAGAGAGAGAGAGAGAGATAGATAGATAGAAGGAGATAAATAGATGGAAATAGATAGACAAAGATAGAGAGAGAAAGTAAAACCGGACAAAGGAGAAAAAAAAACCCTTTAGTCAAGCCCCAAGACAAGGAACCTCCGCCGCCGACCTGACATCTCCCAGTTCGATATTCTCTGAAGAATGAGAAAGCGTTCAGCGTCGCGAATATCTGGACTAAAGGTGAATGTAAGTGCTTGTGAAATCGCTGCCTGCATGAGTTATTCACCATGCTTGGGGTTTCTGAGCTCTCGCCCTCCTGTGCTTGGGTGCCTGTTTTACCAGTCTCAATAAACACGGCGTAAACACAGTCGCTCACTTAAGAAATGTAATGATAACGAGCGTTTTTTTTTATTTTTTTATTTTTTTTTAAAGCTTTAGTCAAGTGCGGATGTATTTTAAGCGTTGTTCTTAAAATCACTTTTTTGCGTATTCGGTTGCAAGGAAAATTATGTACAGCAGGAAATGCAGTCAGTAGCATGGAGGGAAATGTAGTGAATTGTCGAATAACTGCTTATTTATAATGATGCTAAGTCGTTAATTGGATAGTTGGTTGTTGTAGATATTCTTTAATGAAGGAGCAGTTCATACACTTAGATAGAGAGAGGAAGTGGACCAGATTGCAAGATTATTTACGTAGCAACTGGAATGCAAATCAAGGCACTGAGATAAAATAAAATGCGTTTAGATATCATTTCTGTCTAAGTTATACCAGACAAAAGATAAAAATATGAAAAAAGGGATATTCAACAGACTTCTGTTGACTACGACGACTTATACGGAAAAAAAATGACAAACAAATAACAGACAAATAAATAAACATGTTGATGGACTCACCCCTCTAACCGAAGGCCATTCATAACAATGGCCGGATAAACAGACCGTCTGACTCATTGCACTATACAGCCAACACTCACTCTGAATAACCTGAATGACAAAAGGTGATCGATACCCCCGGTTTGGAATAAGAGTCAAGGAAACGTCAGTCGCGGATCACAATAAACAAAGTAAAGACCAAAGTGTATGTTGACACTCTTATGCTGGATTTGGAGAGCGGAGGGAGAAAAAAAGGGGGAGCGGGGATCGTTGGGGGGGTGGGGGGTGGGGGGGGTGAGGTGGGGGGGGGGTAGGAGTCGAGGGGGGGGGAGCGTGGAAGGGGAAGGGGAAGGGGAAGGAGAAGAGGCGGAGGGCGAAGTTGGGGAAAGCGGTAGACAAGGATAATAGAGCGGCGAGGAAAGTTTGAGGCGTTGAGAGAGACGTACTGAGGAACGCGAGGACAAAATTGGATATACTGTATATATACATACATACATATATATATATATATATATATATATATGTATGTATGTGTGTGTGTGTCTGTGTGCATGCGTGTATGTAAGTATGCATATATTCGTAAAGTGTGTGAGAAAGTGTGTTTGAGTGCGTAAATGTATGTATGTATGAGAATCTTTTTAGTCTGTCTACTAATCTGTATCAATCGTTTTATCTTCTTACCTGCTCATTTACCTGTCCTTCTATCAGTTCCTCTATCTGAAAATGAAATGTAGGAGAATTTCGAGAAAATGCCTCATTTTTCAATATACTAGTAATTTATTAATCCATCTTTATTTCTCTCCATCCTTCCAACTATCCATATTTCTCTATGTTTTTCTTAATTTATCTTGTGTTTAAGTTTGTCTGAAAGAATGTCTCTTTGAATAGAGGACGTTGAATAAATCTTCTGATAAACAGTAAAGAGAGAGAGAGAGAGAGAGAGAGAGAGAGAGAGAGAGAGAGAGAGAGAGAGAGAGAGAGAGAGAGAGAGAGAGAGAGAGAGAGAGAGAGAGGGAGAGAGAGAGAGACAGAGAGAAGACAAAAAAGGAAAACACGCAAGAATATTCCACGGAAAGGGATGAGGCTTTCTTCCCCCCGATGGCTGCGAGGGAGATGACGACGAGGGAAACACTAAAAGCACTGAGACGCGATAAGGGAGGAGCGACCCCCCCCCCCCCACCGCCCCTCGGTCCGGGGCCCATCCGGGAGAGATTAGAGACGGCTTGAGGGGTAAAAGTGGAGCCGAAGAGAAGAAAGGCGGATTACGAGATCCCGAAGTCGTGCGGTCAGGCTCCGCCATTCCACCTCCTTCTGCATTTGCCAATTTAGTGGAAGAAGGGGGAGCAGGGAATGCCCACTTTGAATGCGGTAATGCCGGCGGACGAGTGGAAGTGGCAGATGGAGGAGATCTCTCGCGGGCGTCGACTGTGTCTTCCGTCTTCCAATCAGAGTCCTCGGCGCCCTTCCGCGAGAGCAGCCCTCGACGCCTCCCGAATCCCCGGTGCCTGATCGACGGCCATTCGTAGGCGCCGTTGCATTGTCCTGAGAGTGACACATCAACATTTGCTGCAGTGGCCGGAGTCATTT
>BOPN01004656.1:30000-40000 GCA_017312705.2 Penaeus japonicus
TTTTAATACCCGTTGGAGAATGTTGCAGAAAATAGAGGAAAATATCCTCGCGCTTAAATAGTGTTAAGATAAAAAAAAACGAGGGAATCGGGTACCTATGTTATGAAACAAGCATGAAAAAAAAAAAAGTCTACGGTTTTTTTTTTTCAAAATTAAAAACAAAACAGTGATAAAAAAGAAATACAACACTACTTACTAGAAAGTAAATCACTGATCTTAAAAGATGCAAAACGTCTTTGTGGGAAGTGTGCCACTGATGTTGAAAAAAGATATAGTACACCTTCTTGGAAATCAAGCCACTGATGTGAAGACACACAGTACTTCCTGGAAACCAAGCCACTGATGTGAAGACACACAGTACTCCTTCCTGGTAAGCCAACCACAGACATCAACAAATACCTTACTTTTTCCTAGAGTGCAAAGCCACTGACGACAAGAAATACAGTAATACTTCCTACATTAGAGGATCTACAATCAATACTTTTCCCAGCACTGTGCTATCACCTCCTGGCAGGTCGCTTTCTTACTCTTGTTCTTACCTTCTTGGTGACTGACGTCTATTGACTTCCTTGAGTCATCTGAAGTCAAGGGTGAGCGAGTGTGCCTTTCGCCTCTTATGCGCATGCGCCTCGTTGAATGCTAGGACGTGCGTTATATGGGATCAGAATCCCAGAAGGAATTTGTTAGACCCTGTTATTCATTACTTCGGGGACCAGCAAGTCGACGGTGTCAGCCAATTTTTTCTTCATCAGATATCCTCATTCATTCCTCTTTTCGCTTTCGCTCTACTCTCTCTCTCTCTCTCTTTCGTTCTTTCTTTCTTTCTATCTCTCTCTCGTTCTTTCTTTCTTTCTCTCTTTCTCTCTCTCTCTCTTTCTATCTTTCTCTCTCTCTCTCTTTCTTTTTTTTCTCTCTCTCTCTCTCTCTCTCTCTCTCTCTCTCTCTCTCTCTCTCTCTCCCTCCCTCCCTCCCTTCCTCCTTCCCTCCCTCCCTCCCTCCCTCCCTCCCTCCTCGCTCCCCCCCCCCCCCAAAAAAAAAAAAAAAAAAAAGTCTACAAATAGATCCAAATCTAACCCTTATTGCGAGCCGTAGAGAAGCATATCATATCGCTTAATATATCTGTCATGATGAGTCAACAACTAACGTAATGAGATCAACGCCAAATGTCACACAGAGACATCACACAGCATCTTACAGCATCAGTAAGCCGGTATTTAAGACTATTATTTGATTATTAAAAGCTTATTCTTTTTGCCTTTGATGATGGTGATGGTTATGGTGTGATGGTAATATGATACTACTATTAATGATGGTGATGGTGATTATAATGGTGATAATAATTATAATGGTAATAACAATAATGAAACTACTACTATTACTACAAATGAGGATAATTATAATAATGATAATAATTATTAATATGGTGAATTTATAATAATGATGATAAGGATAATAATGATACTGATGATAATGATAAAGGTGATAATAGTGATAATGACGATAATAATTACGATAATAACAATGTAGGATAATAGCCATAAAGGTAATGAATATGAAAATGATATGATATTAATAATATAGATGATAATGATAGCAAATATGATAATAACTATGATAGTATGATAAGGACAACAACAACAACAATGATAAAAGTAATGAAGATGATAATGATAGTAATAATTATTACTATGACTATCATTATGATTATTCTTACAATGAGACTGATAATAATGATAATAACAGTGATAGGGATAATGATATTAATAACAATGAGAGTGAGGATAACATAGTAATAGTAATGATAATAATAATGATAATAAAACTGATAAAAATGATTATGTTCATGATAATGAATATAATAATGATGATAATAATAATTAAAGAAAGAATGATAATGACGATGATCAGGATAATAGTGATAATATATAACAGTAATAAATGATTATGATGAAAATGATAATCATGATAATGATAATAATGAGGATAATAGTAACAATGACAATAATGAAATAATGGTATTGGTAATGTTAACATTAAGATTAATGATAATAATGATAATAATAAGGATGATAATAACATCATCATCATTGATATTAACAATATTAACAATAACAAGGATAACAATAATGACGTCAATATCAATCAACAATAAAAAGACTAATAATGTTTTATATATTAAGCAAAAATAAACTTTGAACTTAAAACCAACAACAAAATCAAAGCAAACCAACCAAGCAACAAAACAAATAACAACAACAACAAAAAAGAAAGAAACAAACAAAAAAAAACAAAAAAAAAACAGGGGAGGTAGCATGGCAGACATTCGCGAGAGCTTGTCATTGTGAAAGACATATGAATTGGCGTTTTCGGGAACTTTCGGAAATTGTCCCTGATCTTTTTCCTATCGCCGGGTTGTGTTCGGGATCGAGGGAGAGAGAGAGAGAGAGAGAGAGAGAGAGGGAGAGAGAGAGAGAGAGAGAGAGAGACGGCGACAGCGAAAGAAAGTAAACTGGAACATCCCATGAAAAAATATTCTGTAACAAGAAATACATTTTATCCAAACCTCTCCTTATACCTTCTATTATGCATATTCATGATGCTGATTCCTATGGATAACATTTCAATATCCAATAATCCCTACCAGAAGGCCTTGAATAACCAGGCTTACCAACCCCTCATTCGCAATATTAATAAAATAGATCACCTGTAAGCTTGGCCGATCAGGGCTGCCAACCTTTATACCCTTCCAGAATCTAGACGTTGCAGCTACACTATGTAATCACTTGCACAACGCTTATTTGCATTTAATGAAAAGCGGACGAGGTAAACTTTGCAAGATTAAGCTCCAATATTCTCTAAAATTTATATTATATAAGTCTGCTGTATTTTTTTTTTTTTTATCTATACATTTTTTTTAGTTAGTGTGGAGGCTAGAGAAGGCGTAAGAATTAATTTAGTAGATATCGAAGGGAATATGTAATGTTTAGAAGTGAACGGTATGTACGTGTATATACATGTATTGATCGTTATTATAATGGTAACACTGATAATGATATTGAAAAGCATAGTAATGATGTTGACATTGGAATATAATGATAGAAAACGATTATGATAAGGATAAGGATTATGGTAACAATACTAATGATAATGACAATGAAAATAACAGTAATGATAACAACAAAAAGGATATGATAATTATTATTCGTATTGTTTCTAATATTTCCATCGATACTTGATGCATTATAAATCATTTGTCAAACTAAAATTCAGCTCGTATCCTCCATACTTCTGATGCATACGTGATGTGTCATTACAGTTTGAACATCCTCGAATGTCATTCACAACTATAAGTGGCCTTCCATACCGACTGCCTTTGTTTACATACGACTTGGAGTTAGGCAATTCGATGCAGCCAATTCCGAGAGTAAACGAAACGCGGCTCACAATATCCGTAGACTTTACCGGGGAAAGGTTCGAGGTCAGTTGATGCATCTCTTTTGAACGAGTGATGGTAAAAAAAAAAAAAAAAAAAAACAGATAAAAAGCTATCTACAAGGTTGATGATGATGATTATATCCGACAAATCGACTAACATGAAAAATAACTTCTATCATCGCTCTACTTGTACTACCATTCATACACAAAAACAAACACATTTTCAAGAAAAATATCGTCCTTCTTTGCAAATATTTGTCTTCCTGAATGCTAGTTGTTTACATACCTTGAAACCCACAGTAAGTGTGTACACTCACCTATGTATTTGAAAGAACATCGTTTCCTCCCTTAAGTTGGCAAACGCAGATTCTATCCACAAGTTTAACGAGGAGTTTATCTCTCTATGTTTTTCTGTTTGCCTGTGCGTCTGTCTCTGTGCCTGTCTGTCTATCTGTCAACTGCCCCCTTTCTCCCTCTATATAGCTTTTCCTTGCTCCCCTTTTCTCTGTCTATCTATCAGTCGGTATGGTTCTTCCTTGCTACCTTTCAAACTGTCAGTCTGTCTGTCTTACTTCCTCTCTCTCTCTTTCTCTCTCTCTCTCTCTCTCTCTCTCTCTCTCTCTCTCTCTCTCTCTCTCTCTCTCTCTCTCTCTCTCTCTCTCTCGCTCTGTCTGACAGTCTCTCTGCCTGTCCGTCTGTTTCTCCCTCCCTCCCTTCCTCCCTCCCTCCCTCCCCGTCTCTCCATCTGTCTTTGGGTATAAACTGAAGATGTACGACTTACTGACGCTACAGGTGATAGCACCAGTCAAAGGGAAGAGTGGGGGAGGATGTTCCTGGGTGAGGATTTTAGAAGTAGGAGATTATAGGAAGAGGAATTTATCGATATCAGGTCATAGGAGGCAGAATCTATAAGGATCAAGTTATGGGAGAAGGAATCTATAAGTAAGAGGGTAAAGTACGAAGATTTTGGAAGATGGAGGATTCTAGAAGCAGGAAGTTATAGGAGAAAGTTTTTTTTGAAGTAGCAGGTTATAGGAGGAGGACTCTAGAAGTAGTACGAGTAGGAGGAACAGCAAGAGTGTGTGGGAGTAGAAGCAATAGAGCGAGTACGAGTAGGATTAAAGAAGGGAAATAAAGCAAGAGTAGGAACTCGATTAGATAAGGAAAGAAAGTTCATGATTATACAAAGAGAGTGGCGGGTTTCCAGCATCATGATATCAACACAATATCAAAAGCAATCAAATCAAGATGTTATGCAATTATTACCATTAAGTAGATAGCCAGGTATTTACACGAGATGGCTGACACACAATGCAACTTTAATCTATCGGACTAGTGCAACAAGGGCGAAACGAAGCTAATGATTAATGAACAATTATTCAGAGACCCGAGGGAGATATAATATACTTATCGCGTCACCTCCTGTCTTGTCTTAATGATTACGTGGAAGTTTGTGGAGTGATTTATCACTGGGGATGATTTATCTTAAGAGGGTCAGAGCCAATATTCACACCTCTCGCTCTCTCTCTCTCTCCCTCTCTCTTTCTCGCCTTCTTTCTCTCTCTCTCGACTTCTCTTTCTCTCTCGCCTTCTCTCTCTCTCTTCTCGCCTTCTCTCTCTCTCGCTCTCTCGCCTTCACTCGCCTTCTCTCTCTCTCGCCTTCTCTCTCTCTCGCCTTCTCTCTCTCTCTCTCTCTCTCTCTCTCTCTCTCGCTCTCTCTCTCTTTCTCTCTTTCTCTCTCTCTCTCTCTTTCTCTCTCTCTCTCTCTCTCCTTCTCTATATATATATATATATATATATATATATATATATAGGTAACAGACAGCACAATAAACACACGATCTATTCATTTCACCTTACTTACCTACTTATCGACACTCATCCCTTTCTCCCCTTTGTTATCCCCTTCCTGTCTTCCTCATTCTCTTAACTCTCCTTAGCTCTCTCCTTCCTTCCTTCGTGTCTCCTCCTCCTAAGGAAAATATCGGCTTTCAGTGTATTGTCTTTGTATGTTTTGTTTCTGCATTTCTGTGCGTGAGTTTGTTGGTGTCAAGCACAGAGAGTGCATGGAAGCGATGTTGCAATATTGTGCTGCAAATGAATGCAACTGGGCGGAATTAAATGTCTCTTTCTCTGTTTACTTCCTTCTGTCTTTCTCTTATTCGTTCTTTGTCTGTTTGTCTATCTGTCTGTCTGTCTCTGTTTCTTTTACTCTCTCTCTATTTCTCTCTGTGTCGCTCTTGTTCTCTCTTCTTTTCGCCCTTTCTCACACCTAATCGCACTCTCTATCTCCCTTTCTCTCATCATTTGCATTATTTCCATTATCGTTATTACTATCATCATCATTAATAGAAGTTAAGAATAAAACGATAAAGAACGACAACCCCTTTGATAAATTTCCCAACCATTGATCCTTTCCATGCAATGATACACCTGCACCTTCCTCCCCCTTCTCATGATCATTCCATTTATGCATGATTTCGTTGCCATACTTTGCCATACTATTTGCATCGACGCTATATATTCATACATGCATTCATACACACACATACACAGACACAGACACAGACACATGCATTCATACACACACACACACACACACACACACACACACACACACACACACACACACACACACACACACACACACACACACACACACACACACACACACACACACACACACACACACATATATATATATGTATATATATATATATATATATATATATATATATGTATATATATATATATATACATATATATATATATATATATATATATATATATATATATATACATATATATCATATATATATATATATATATATATATATATATATATATATATATATATATATATATATATATATATATATATATATATTATATATATATGTATATATATATATATATATATATTATATATATATATATATATATATATATATATATATATATATAATATATATATATATATATATATATATATTTATATATATATATATATATATATACACATATATATATATATATATATATATATATATATATATATATATATATATATATATACATACATATATATATATATATATATATATATATATATATATATATATATATGTATGTATATATATATATATATATATATATATATATATATATATATATATATATATATATATATATATATATATATATATATATACACACACACATACATACTCATCACATCCATCCCAGAGCACAAGGAGAGGAAGCGCCGACTGAAAAAAAAAAAAACGAAAAAAAAAAAAGAAAAAAGCAATATGATGACGGAGGCGACCGACATCTTAAGTCACTGCTCGCATTAATTAGCTCCCTTAATTGCTAATCTCATCTGGCATCTACTTACCGAGAGCCTCGTGGAAGGATGCATTAGTCTGGCAGATTTCTTTGCCTCGTTTTTCGTCTATTGGGAAATCTAAACTTCTTTCTTTCCGTCTGGAAATGGCGGAAATGTTCGTTCTTTTGAGGGTAAAGAAAAAAAAAGGATTGATTTTTATCCGCTACATTTATGTTCTAATCTTATCACACTTTTTGTTTGTTTGTTTGTTTGTTTATGTAGTTTATTTACCTGTAGAGAGTACACATTTGGTAGAAGAAATCTTTTCACTTCAGCCAAGGCGTCCTTTTTTTTTTTTTTTTTTTTTTTTTTTTTCTTTCCGCTCCAGAGAACAAAAGAAAAGTCATGTTGAGGGCCATCCAACTTGAACGTTGTTCGCTCACCTTTCTCCCCCTCTCGCTCCGTTGCAACAATTAGGCTCCCTGCTTTTGCATGATGCTCTGACTTTTCCATTCTTTTTCTTCCTCTCTCTCTCTCTTTAGCTCTCTGCTCGTGTGTCTGTCTGTATGTTTGTCTGTTTCTTTCTGTGCTTGTGTGTGTGTGTGTGTTTGTCATCTCTCTTCCGCTCTCTCTGTTTATCTCTCTTTCTCTTTCTCTTTCTCTCTCTCTCTCTCTCTCTCTCTCTCTCTCTCTCTCTCTCTCTCTCTCTCTGTATGTGTCTCTCTCTCTCTGTATGTGTCTCTCTCTCTCTGTATGTGTCTCTCTCTCTCTGCCTCTCTCTCTCCCATCCGCCATTAGCTTCTCCCTTCAAGTTAAGTCAAGGGCTTCTAGTACTTTTTCTTTCTTCTTTGATTCTTTTCCTCTCGTCTCTCCCCTTCTCCTGCTATTCTCTCATTCCATTTGACTGAGTCAGCTGACTCGACTGTAATCGGGAAACATGCCTGGACGTGACTTTAACTTTTTATTATGTTATTTCCTGTTATGTGAAATGCTTATATATCTGTTTGATATTTTTTCTTTTTTTGACCAGTCAGTTTGTGTTTTTGCTTGTTTACATGTTTATTTGGATATCTATTTTTTTCAACTTTTTTCTGTTTTTCGTTTCTTTTTTTTCTTTCTCTCACACACTCTCTCTCTTTCTCTTTCCCCCTCTTTCTCCCTCCTACACTACCTTCCTTCCTCCCTCCTCCCCCTTCCCCCCGCCCCTCTCTCTCTCTCTCTCTCTCTCTCTCTCTCTCTCTCTCTCTCTCTCTCTCTCTATCTATCTATCTATCTATCTATCTATCTCTCTAACAAGAACCGAAACAATAACAGGAAACAAAAACAATAAACAAGAACAGGAAACAAGGACACAAAACAAGAACACGAGACAAGAACAAGAAACAAGAACACAAGCAAAAACACGAAACAGAACACGAAACAAAAACACGAAACAAGAACAAGAAACAAGAATAAGTAATAAGAATATAAAACAAGAACAGGAAAGAAGAACAGAATGCAAGAACACGAAAGAAGAACACGAAAAAACAAGAATACGAAACAAGAACACAAAACAAGAACAAGAACACAAAAGAAGAACACGAAACAAGAACACAAAACAAGAACAGGAAATAAGAACAGGAAATAGAAACACGAAAAAAACAGGAACACGAAACAGACCACAAAACAAGAACAGGAAACAAGAACACGAAATAAGAACACGAAACAAAAACATGAAACAAGAACACGAGACAAGAACAAGAAGAAGAAACAAATACACAAAACATGAACACGAAACAAGAACACGAAACAAGAACACAAAAAAGAACACGAAACAAGAACACGAAACAAGAACACGAAACAAGATCACAAAACAAATACACAAAACAAGAACACGAAACAAGAACACAAAACAATAACACAGATCAAGAACACGAAACAATAACACAGATCAAGAACACGAAACAAGAACATAAAACAATAACACGAGATAAGAACAAGAAATAAGAACAAGAAACAAGAAAACAAAACAAGAACACGAAACAAGACCACAAAACAAGACCACAAAACAAGAACACAGATCAAGAACAAGAAATAAGAACACGAAACAAGAAAACAAAACAAGAACACAAAACAAGATCACGAAACAAGAACCAAAAACAAGAACACAGATCAAAGAACACGGAACAAGAACACGAAATAATCTTAAAAAAACAGCAATTTCGCTCACCTAACGGACTCGCATCTCTCCGCTCCTCTCCTGTTATTGGATCTGAAGGAAAATAATCAAAATTAGTCTAACTTCCCGACCAAAAATCTAATAAAGGGTCACCCCAAAAATGGCAACACTGCAAAAAAGGATAAAAAGAAAAGGCTGAGAGAGGGGGGAGGGAGAGGGAGGGAAGGAAGGAGAGGGAGGGAGGGAGGGAGAGAGATGGAGGGGAGGGGGGAGATAGGGAGACAGAGGGAGGGAAGGACGGAGGGAGAGAGAGGGTAGAGAGAAAGAAAGAAAGGGAGGTAAGAGAGAGAGAGAGAGGGAAGTATGAGAGAGAGAGAGAGAGAGAGAGAGAGAGAGAGAGAGAGAGAGAGAGAGAGAGAGAGAGAGAGAGAGAGAGAGAGAGAGAGAGAGAGAGAGAGAAAGAGAGAGAGAAAGATCGAGAAAGAGAGAGAGAGAGAGAAAGATAGATAGATATATAGATAGATAGAGAGAGAGAGCGAGAGAGAAATAAAAACAATCAAAGATCTTCTGTTCATAAAGGTAATTTATAACGTTGAGGTTTGGATCCCAAAAAACAAAACAAAAACAATATTCATAAGAACAGACACGTACAGTCAAGCATTCGTTTACACTTACACAAACATAAATACTTGCTAATATCTAAAATAAAAAAATGATGTTAATGATAATAATAACAATAATATTCTGAGGTAAATAACAATCATTATAACTTCACCAACGGTTACAATTATGATGATGCTAGAACAATTTACAAAACTATAATCATCCTAATTTTGTTTATGATAGTGTAATGATAAACAATGATAAATATAATGTTAATAATAACACCATTTCCTTCCATGAGATATCACATGCATCACCCAATGGCATTTTGAGCCCCAAGAAATTCACGATTTTTTTTATGAGAGGGTGACAACTTTTTCTTCCTAATTATCTAATGCAATGTGGGGGAATTATAGTTGAATACCGATATTTGTTCATATGTGTATCTAAGCTCATAAATATAATGTATTCATCTA
>BOPN01004656.1:72500-80000 GCA_017312705.2 Penaeus japonicus
ACACACACTCACCCCCCCTAGCCCCCCCCCCCTCCCCTACACCCTTATTATAAAAGATGAATTCAGACGAATGCCAACCAACCCCCCCCCCACCCCACCCCCCCCCAAAAAAAAAAAAACTCTTTCTTTGATTTTCGTGAAGATAGGAACCGACGGATTTCGTTATCTCTCCAATGCAAATAAATGAGTCGCTCCCGATAAGAAGAGCGACTGACGACAGACGAATGAGATAAGAAAAGATAAGAGAGAAGTTGGGGATCCATTTGATTAATTAAAAGCGGGCGATGAATCTGATATCATACTGTCACTCTCGACCCATAGGCGATGTAGATCTTGATGTGGCTATCTCTCAAACCCGGAGGAGAGAGAGGGAGAGAGGGAGAGAGGGAGGGAGGGAGAGAGAGAGGGAGGGAGGGAGGGAGGGAGGGAGGAGAGAGGCGGGGATAGGAGAGAAAGGAGAGGGGCGGGGAGGGAGGAGGAGAGGAGGGGAGGAAGGAGGGGAAGAAAGGAGGAGGAAGGAAGGAGGAGGGGGGTGGAGGAGAAAAAGGAGGGGAAAAAGGAGGAGGAGGAGAGAAAGGAGGAGGAGACGAAGAAGGGAAGGGAAGGTAGAGAAGGGAGGAGAGAGAGAAGGAAGGAAGAGAGTGATGGAGGAAGAGATGGAGAGAGAAATAGAGAGAGAGAGAGAGAGAGAGAGAGAGAGAGAGAGAGAGAGAGAGAGAGAGAGAGAGAGAGAGAGAGAGAGAGAGAGAGAGAGAGAGAGAGAGAGAGAGAGAGAGAGAGAGAGAGAGAGAGAGAGAGAGAGAGAGAGAGAGAGAGAGAGAGAGAGAGAAACAGAAGACGAATAAAACGAATACAGTATTTTGCAAATAAATTTCCAAACGAACAAACAAAAGATAACAACAAACAAACGAAGACAAACAAACAAACAAACAAAAATACACACAAGCACGCTAAAACAAACAAACAAAAAATCTGGAGTGCACCTTCGGAAAAAGCAAGTTTAGTCAAGATCCAAACTCAGAGAGTTTGGCTTAATGCAAGCCGTTGCAAGTCGAGCTAGTCAGCAGAATTTTTTTCCTCTTTTTTGATTCTCTCTCTCTCTCTCTCTCTCTCTCTCTCTCTCTCTCTCTCTCTCTCTCTCTCTCTCTCCCTCCCTCCCTCCTTCCCTCTCTCCCTCTCTCCCTCTCTCTCTCTCTCTCTGTCTCTGTCTCTCTCCTCTCTCTCTCTCTATCTCTCTATCTCTCTCTCTCTCTCTCTCCTTTCTTTCTTTCTTTTTTTTCTTTTACAAGACTTTGCGAAAGGAAATGACGCAGTGAAATGCTAAATCTATGGAGCTTCACCGGAAGTCTTAGAGAAGAGGAGAGCGTGGGGGAGGGGGAGGGGGGGCGTTAAGGGGGACGGGGAGGGAAGGGGGGAAGAGGGAAGAGGGAAGAGGGAGGGAGGGAGGTAGGTACATGTGAGTGTGATTGCAATTAGTATGAGAGGGTGATTGCACTTGATATGAAAGGGGGTTGCAATTAGTATGAGAGGATGGTTGCAATTGGATTCATGGTAGTATGATTGAGGATGATAATGGTAATGAAATAGATAAGGATGATTAAACTGACGATATATCAACAACGCAAATTGCTTATTGATATTCCTATAATTTTTATCATCATCATCATTTGTAAAATCATGACAACAAACGCTAATGAGCATCATTAAAATCATTATTTTGTTAAAAGTAACACCGACAGATGACGTTAAAGTAACACCAACAGACGACGTCCAAATAACACCAACATATGACATCACAGTGACACCAACAGACGACGTCAAAATAACACCAACAGACGACGTCAAAATAACACCAACATATGACATCATAGTAACACCAACAGACGACGTCAAAATAACACCAACATATGACATCACAGTAACACCAACAGACAGACGACGTCACAGTAACACGGACAGATGAATGACGTCATCAAAAGAAAGACGGTGACAATAACCTTGATTCGATTATCTTCCTAAACACTCAAACCGAACGATAAAGACAGGGGCTGGCGCGTGGCATAAACTTGGCACGAAGATGGAAAGGAGAAGAAGAAAGAGGAATAAATGAGCGAGAGAGGGCCAATCTGGAGGAAATTGGGGACATAGGGATAAGGGATAAAGCTAGAGAGAGAGACTGAAGAATTTGCGAAAGTGATGGATAATGGAGGAGGGTATTAAGGGAATTTATGGCTGGGAACGAATGGAGGTGGGAGACGAGGAGAGAGAGAGAGAGAGAGAGAGAGAGAGAGAGAGAGAGAGAGAGAGAGAGAGAGAGAGAGAGAGAGAGAGAGAGAGAGAGAGAGAGAGAGAGAGAGAGAGAGAGAGACGAAGAGAGAGGTGTGAGAGAGAGAGAGATAGATAGATAGATAGATAGATAGATAGATAGATAGAGAGAGAGAGAGAGAGAGAGAGAGAGAGAGTGAGAGTGAGAGAGAGAGAGAGAGAGAGAGAGAGAGAGAGAGAGAGAGAGAGAGAGAGAGAGAGAGAGAGAGAGAGAGAGAGAGAGAGAGAGAGAGAGAGGAAGGAGAGAGAGAGAGAGAGAGAGAGAGAGAGAGAGAGAGAGAGAGAGAGAGAGAGAGAGAGAGAGAGAGAGAGAGAGAGAGATAGAGAGAGAGAGATAAAGAGAGAAAAAGAAGAAGAAGAAGAAGAAGAAGAGAGAGAGAGAGAGAGAGAGAGAGAGAGAGAGAGAGAGAAAGGGAGAAAAAGAAGAAGAAGAAGAAGAAGAAGAAGAAGAGAGAGAGAGAGAGAGAGAGAGAGAGAAGGGGAGAGAGAAAGAGAGAGAGAGATACAGAGAGAGAGAAAGTGAGAGAGCGAGAGAGAGAAAGAGAAAGAAAGAAAGAAAAAAATAAAGAAAGAGATACAGACAGAGAGATAGAGAAAGAAGGGGTTTCCTTTCCTTCTCTCTTACACCTCTTCTACCGACATAGAATGTTAGATAGATAGATAGATAAATAGATAGATAAAGAGAAAGCGAGAAAGAAAGACACAAGAGGAATATCAAATAAAAAATAGGGATATTAAAAAAAAGAGGAGAAAAAAGCAACAACAACAAAAACAAAAACAGATTAACAAATTCAACCAAAAAAAAAAAAGAAAGAAAGAAAATCAGAAAGAAAAAAGAAAGAAATGAAGAGAAGGCAAGAGACGGACAAAAGAAAACAATCATTTAACCCGTAACTCCCAGAAAGTGATCGTTCTCCCCCCTCCCTCTCCCCCCTCCACCCCTTCTACCCCCTTCCCCCCCACACGCCCGAATAACCTTGAGAATTATGGCAAGTTTTATGCCTCCGGGAACCCATGGGGGAGGGGAGGGAGGGGGTAAGGGTAGGGGTAGGGGGGAAGTCTTTTCCCTTCTCCTCTTCCTCTGTTTCTTCTTTCTTCTTGGGGTAGTGGGGGGGGGATAGGGTCCTCTTCTTTACTAAATTTTCTTCTTCCTCTTTCACAATCTGATGGGGGAGGGAAGGAAAGAAGTGAAAGGGGGGGAGGGATCAGTTCTCTTTCTTCTTTTTCCTCTTCCTCTTCCTTCTCATGAAAAAAAGGGAAAAGGAGAGAGATGGATAGATAGAAAGATAGATAGACCTATTGATAGATAAAGAGAGACAGAGAGTCAGAGAGAGAGAGCGAGAAAGAGAGAGAGGAAGAAATAAAGAGGGTGAAAGAGAGAGAGAGAGAGAGAGAGAGAGAGAGAGAGAGAGAGAGAGAGAGAGAGAGAGAGAGAGAGAGAGAGAGAGAGAGAGAGAGAGAGAGAGAGAGAGAGAGAGAGGAGGGGGGGGGGGAAGAGAGCGAGATAGAGATAGATAGATAGAGAGAGAGAAAGAAAGAAGGAAAGAAAGAAAGAGAGAGAGAGATAAAGACAGAGAGACAGAGAAAGGAGGGGTTTCCTTCCCTTCTCTATTACACCTCTTTTATTCCTTCTCATATTCCTTTGTATTCAATAGGTAGGACAACAAGCGAACAAAAAATGCACATAAGCCTATGAAGACAAGTACAAGCACATGTAAACATACAACATATAGATACAAGTACAAGACCCATAAACAAATACTCCAACGGGTACACACGTATGTAAGTATGTATGTATTGCTTTTGTTAGAACACTAGCAATAATTATAAGTATCTAAGTACATAAATAGTAAAGAAAAAGGTAATATATACGTCTGTATTTTTCGCATATTAGATATATAACGTAGGAATGAAAATGCAAAGAGGTTATGAGGAATTAATAGCCATTGCAAGTACAGCACTCGCTACTTTAAAAATCTATAGACCTGCTGCCAGTTTGCCTTTTTCTCGTCTCGCTGCGGAAACTCATATATTCTTTCTCTCACTTTTTTAGTCTTGATTCACTTCCTTGAATCATTCTCTTTGCTTCTATTTCTTCTCCTTTTCGATAAATCTTTCTTTCTTTCTTTCATTCTTTTTCGTTTTTTTTTTTCTCGCTCTCTCTTTTTTTTCTGTCTCTTTCTCCTTCCCTCGCTCTCTATCTCTCTTTCTCTCCCCCTTTTCTCTTTCCCTCGCTCCCCTCCCTATCTTCCTCCCTTTCTCCTTTTCACTCTCCCTTCCTCCCTCCCTCCTTCTCACTTTCTCTTCCTCCCTCCCTCGCTTTCCTTCTATTCCCTCTCTTCCTCCCTCCCTCCCTTCCTCCTTCTCACTCTCCCTTCCTCCCTCCCTCGCTTTCCTCCCTTCCCCTTCCTCCCTCCTTCCCTCCCTCCCTTCCTCCTTCTCACTCTCCCTTCCTCCCTCCCTCGCATTCCTCCCTTTCCCTCCTTCTATCCCTTCCTTCCTCCCTCTCACTCTCCCTCCCTCCCTCTCGCCGTCTTCCTCTCTCTATTACTCATTTCCCCTTTCTCCCTCCTTTCCTTCCTCCTTCTCACTCTCCCTTCCTCCCTTCCTCGTATTCCTCCCTTTCCCTCCTTCCATCCCTTCCATCCTCCCTCTCACTCTCCCTCCATCCCTCTCGCCGTCTCCCTCTCTCTTTTACTCATTTAACCTTTCTCCCTCCTTTCCTTCCTCCTTCTCACTCTCCCATCCTCTCTCCCTCCCGCCCTTCCTTCTCATTATCCCTTCATTCTTCTTTCTCACTCTCCCTTCCTTCCTCCCTCTCACTCTCCCTCCGTCCCTCTCGCCCTCTCCCTCTCTCTCTTACTCATTTCCCCCCTCCTCCCTCTCTTCCTTTCTCCTTCTCACTCTCCCTTCCTCCTCATTATCCCTTCCTTCCTCCTTCACACTCTCCGTCCCTCCCTCTCCCTCTCCCTCTTACTCATTTCCTCTTCCATCTGACTCCTGACACCTCCACTCTCATTTTCCCCGGTGCATTACTTCCCTCTACGGTCTCATCTTATCTTCTCATCTCCCGGCAACTTGGTATCCCAGCTTCTCCTCATCATGTATTGAGCATTATCAACAATTTACAAAGGGCGGGGCGCGTATTTCAGATAGCTTTAGTTTGTTTCCCTATTGCAACGAAAAAGATGGGGGGGGGGGAGATAGAAAAGAAGAAAAGAGGGAAAGATGGAAGAAGGGAAATGGGAAAAAAAAAACAGAAGCGAAAAAAGGAAGAAGAAAGAAACTAAAGAAAAGATGAAAGATGGAGGAGAAAAGATATTGCGAGATACAAAAAATAAAATGAAGGAAGAAAAAGGATGAAATAAAAATAAAAAAGGGAAATGAAGAAGAAGAAGAAGAGGAAGAGGAAGAAGAAAAAACACATACTATGAGCCGGCATATGTGACCTGCAGGCGTTGCACAGGCCCTAGCAACAGAGCCAAGGTTGCACGAGGGATGATTTGGCTTAAATTTGAAAATCATTTATGCAGTAGAAAAAAGTATGAACTAAATCTGCTTTTAATTTTTTACTTCTTTCAGCCATGTGTGTTTAGTCTGTATTTTAAGTTATTTATAATCATTACAACTTTTTTTTTTTTTTTTTTTTTTTTTGACGGATTTAAACGACATATGGAAAACGCTAATCAAACCATGTCGATTTACATTCCTATAAACGGGTCGCGCAGTTGATTTCCTTTTTAATTAATTTTTTAACGCCACAATAAAAAAATAAAGAGACGATATCAACCCGACGAATGTAAAAAGAAAAAAAAATGGAATTAGAAATGAATAAACATCACTAAAAAAGAAAGAGAGAAAAATGGAATAAGAAATGAATTAGACATTACTAAAAAGAGAAAGAGAGAAAAAGATGATGCAACTTCGAATGACACAATTTATCTTAGGCTATTTATACAGTCCTGAGCTATGGTTATCTCCAATGTGTGTGCGAGGCGGGTTGGCTCTGGGGAGGTGGAAAGCGGTGGAAATGTTTAGGGTTTTTAGTTTTATTCTCTCTCTCTCTCTCTCTATCGCTTTCTCTGTCTCTCTCTCTCGATCGCTTTCTCTGTCTCTGTCTCTCGATCGCTTTCTCTCTCTCTCTCTCTCTCGATCGCTTTATCTCTCTCTGTCTGTCTCTCTCGATCGTTTTCTCTCTCTCTCTCTGTCTCTCTCGATCGCTTTCTTTCTCTCTCTCTCTCTCGATCGCTTTTCTCTCGATCGATCGCTTTCTCTCTCTCTCTCTCTCTATCGCTTTCTCTCTCTCTCTCTCTCTCTCTCTCTCTCGATCGCTTTCTCTCTCTGTCTCTCTCTCTCTCTCTCTCTCTCTCTCTCTCTCTCTCTCTCTGTCTGTCTCTCTCTGTCTCTTTCTCTCTATCGCTCTCTTCTCTCTTTCTTTCTCTCACTCTCTCTCTACCGGCACTGTATTTTGACTCTCTTTCTCTGTCTCACTATCACATCTCTCTCTCTCTCTTTATTTCTTTCTTTCTTTTACTCTCTCTTTCTGTTCTCTCTCTCTCTCTCTCTCTCTCTCTCTCTCTTTCTCTCCCTCCCCCTCCACCCTCTCTCTCTCTTTTTCTATAAATCTATTATTACCTTGTATGCTGGTATTCTTGAAGTCGTAAATACTGGTATTATGTGTTGTGACATATTGTTTGTAGGACGGACACAGAGGCACAGAACTGATATTATTCTGTTTTATCCGAAATCACAGATTTTTCATTCGGTCAATTTTCTCTCTCTCTCTCTCTCTCTCTCTCTCTCTCTCTCTCTCTCTCTCTCTCTCTCTCTCTCTCTCTCTCTCTCTCTCTCTCTCTCTCTCTCTCTCTCTCTCTCTCTCTCTCTCTGTCTCTCTCTCTGTCTCTCTCTTTCTTTCTCTCCCCCTCTTTCGCTCTTTCTTTCCCCCTCTCTCATTCTTTCTCTTGCTTTTTACTCCGTTCATCCTCTGTTCCCTGTACTACAAGACAAACCTAACTCTCACCTTGATAAACAAACAAAAGTCAAAATTGCAATTCAACTCATCCTTTCAACCTTTATAGATGATTCATTGCATATTAGAAATTCAACCATCATCTATTCTATCTCTATGTGAGTCTAATTCACGTTGCAAAACTCACGAATGTAATTGATATAACA
>BOPN01004656.1:98864-111364 GCA_017312705.2 Penaeus japonicus
CGACCTCTTTCCCCCCTCTACCCTCTCCTCCCCCCCCCCCTCTCTCCGCTGGGTTCACTGTCTCTCTCTCTCTCCATTGTTTCTTGTTTCTTTCTTTTGTTTCTTTCTTTGTTTTTTCCCCACTCTTTTTCTTATTTGTGTATGTGGGAGGGGGAGGGGGGAGGGGGAGGGGGGGAGGGTTCTTCTTCTGTCTATTGTTCATGTTCTTCTACGTTTTGTTCTTCTTCTCATTCTTAGTCTTCGCACTTTTCTTCTCTTCCTCCTCCTCCTTCTTTTTCTTATTATTTGTGTGATTATTCTTTCATCCTTTTCTTTTCCTTCTTCTTATACTTCTTATTTTCCTTTTTTCTCCTTCTTCTTCTTCTTTTCTTCGTCCTCTTCCCTTAGTTTTCCGTCTATTTCTTTTCTTTTTTTTTCTTTTTTTCTTCTCCATATTTCTCTCTCGCTTATATATATATATATAATATGTTATATACAATATATATACATATATATATATACATATACATATACACACATATACACATATGTATATATATATATATATATACATATATATATATATATATATATATATGTATATATATATATATATATATATATATATATATATATATATATATATATATATATATATCTATATATCTATATATCTATATATCTATATATATATATATATATATATATATATATATATATATATATATATATATATATATATATATGTATATATATATATATATATATATATATATATATATATATATATATATATATATATATATGTATATATATATGTATGTATATATATGTATATATATATATATATATATATATATATATATATATATATATATATATATATTTCTCTCTCTCGCTTATATATATACTTCTCTATCGCTCTCTCTCTTTCTCTCTCACTCTCTCTCTCTCTCTATCTGTCTCTCTGTGTCTCACTCTTCCTCTCTCTTTCTCTCTCTCTATCTGTCTATCTCTCTCTCTCTCTCTCTCTCTCTCTCTCTCTCTCTCTCTCTCTCTCTCTCTCTCTCTCTCTCTCTCTCTCTCTCTCTCTCTCTCTCTCTCTCTCTCTCTCTCTCTCTCTCTCTCTCTCTCTCTCTCTCTCTCTCTCTCTCTCTCTCTCTCTCTCTCTCTCTCTCTCTCTCTCTCTCTCTCTCTCCCTCTCTCTCTCTCCTTCTCTCTCTATTTCTCTCTGTCTCCCTCTTCCTATCTCTCTCTCTCCCTTTCTCTCTCTCTCTTTCTCTCTCGCTCTCTCTCTTTCTCTCTCTCTCTCTCTCTCTTTCTCTCTTTCTCTCTTTTTCTCTCTCTTTCCTCCCACTTCCGATATCTCCAGCATTTCTTTAAAACGGCCTAGCTTATGTTTATTTTCTCTTATAATCTTTAATTTTTTGTCGCCCAGGAAGTGCTACCTTTGTCCTCGCCCTAAGTTGCCAGTTCGTCGATATAGTCACTGTCAGCCCGCGTTATCAAACTTGCAAATCCATTCTTTTAACAATAAATACAAACCCCAATACAAAGGAATGAAAAAAAAAATGTATAGATTTATATGAAGAAATAAATCAAATTCAAAGATGAAAGTTGCGACAGTAAATATTCATAATACTAAGCTGTGAAAAAAAAATACACTAGATAAATAAGATACCTGGCAACCTCGAAAGCGACTGGCATTGACACGGTAAAAATGAAGGTTACTTTCACGTCAGGAGAAGGGGGGTCGGGTGGGGGTGGGGGGGGGGGGGGTCAGAGGATGGATGGATGGAGGGGGAGGTGGGGGGTGGGGGGTTAAGGGGAACTTCCGAACTTCCTAAAACTACAACTCCCCCCCCCCTCTCCCCCCCCACACACACACCCGTCTCCCTTCTCTGTTATTCGTTGTGGTTGTGAAAACCGAATTTCTAAATTGCGTATAAAATTTATTAAATAGGAATTATTGTTAATATTACCATCATCATTATCATTCTAAGTGACGCTGTTATTACGAATCGTTATCATTTATCATTATTGTTGTTATTATTGCTATGTTATATTTATGTTGACCATCACATCGTCATTATCATTATCATCATAACCATTATCATCATCACTATTATCATCATAACCATCATCATCATCACTATTATCATTATAACCATTATCATCATCACTATTATCATCATAACCATCATCATCACTATTATCATTATAACCATTATCATCATCACTATTATCCTCATAACCATCATCATCACTATTATCATCATAACCATCATCATCGTCATCACTATTATCATCATAACCATCATCATCGTCATCACTATCATCATCATAACCATTATCATCGTCATCACTATTATCATCATAACCATCATCATCGTCATTACTACTATCATCATAACCATCATCATCGTCATTACTATTATCATCATAACCATCATCATCATAACCATTATCATCGTCATCACTATTATCATCATAACCATCATCATCGTCATCACTATTATCATCATAACCATCATCATCGTCATCACTATTATCATCATAACCATCATCATCATAACCATTATCATCGTCATCACTATTATCATCATAACCATCATCATCATCAGTATATGTTTGTGTGTGTGTGCTTTTTTACTACTACTACTATTATTATTATTACTGCTACTACTACTACTACTACTATTAGTAGTAGTAGTAGTGTATATATGTACATATATATATATATATATATATATATATATATATATATATATATAGAGAGAGAGAGAGAGAGAGAGAGAGAGAGAGAGAGAGAGAGAGAGAGAGAGAGAGAGAAGAGATAGATAGATAGATAGATAGATAGATATATATATATATATATATATATATATATATATATATATATATATATATATATGTGTGTGTGTGTGTGTGTGTGTGTGTGTGTGTGTGTGTGTGTGTTTGTGTGTGTGTGTTTGTGTGTGTGTGTGTGTGTGTGTGTGTGTGTGTGTGTGTGTGTGTGTGTGTACGTGTAAGAGTGAAACGGGAGAGGGAAGTCTGTGTTATCTATGTCAAGGCATTGATCAGTTACCAGTCAGTTAGCCTCCCTGTATGTTTTCTCTCGGACGGATTAGTAGCGAATCATTATCATCACGGCTATTAATGATATCATTATTATCAACATCATTGTTGTTATTATTATCATTGTTATTATTGTCATAAGCCTTGTTATTGTTATTAGTAGTAGTATCGTTATTACTATTGAAATTATCAATATTATTATCATCATAGTTATCATTGTTATCATTATTACTATTATGCTTATTATCGCCATTACTATCATTATTACTATCTTCATTATTATTACTTTTATCATTATTGTTTTTATCATTGTCATCCTCATCATTGTAATAATCATTAATGTTATTTTGTTATCACTGTCAAGATCCTTATAATTAGCATCATTACTATTACTATCAACATCATTTTCATCATCATCATCAGCGTCATCAAAATGCTAATAATGATTTTCATGACAATAATAATTGCAACAATAATGATAATCATAATAAAAATGATACTCGGCGATGAGACAGAAAAAACAACAACAACAACAAACACAGTACTGAAAGCAGCACCAACAAAACCAAAACATAACAACAATAAGGATAATAACAAATATTAAAAAACATCAAAACTACCAAAATCTGGGTCAATGGAGTTATTAGTTCTCAAAGCTGGCGAGGTTCCCTGCGCGACGTCAACAGAGCATCGCGGCGGAAGGAGGCCGAACTGCGATTCAGAAAGGTTGCTACGGCTCCGATCTCTACCACTACTACTATTACTATTACTGCTACTACTATTACTGCTGCTACAGCTACTACTACTACTACTACTACTGCTACTACTACTACTTCTACTATTACTGCTGCTACAGCTGCTACTACTACTACTACTATTACTGCTACTACTATTACTGCTGCTACAGCTGCTACTACTACTACTACTATTACTGCTGCTACAGCTACTACTACTATTACTGCTACTACTATTACTGCTGCTACAGCTACTACTACTACCTACTACTACTACTATTACTGCTGCTACAGCTGCTACTGCTACTACTACTACTATTATTACTACTACTATTACTGCTGCTACTACTACTGCTGCTACAGCTACTACTACTACTACTACTATTACTGCTGCTACAGCTGCTACTGCTACTACTACTACTATTATTACTACTACTATTACTGCTGCTACTACTACTGCTGCTACAGCTACTACCACTACTACTACTATTACTGCTGCTACAGCTGCTACTACTACTACTACTATTACTACTACTACTATTACTGCTGCTACAGCTGCTACTACTACTGCTACTGCTACTACTATTACTGCTGCTATAGCTGCTACTACTATTACTACTACTACTATTACTGCTGCTACTATTACTGCTGCTACAGCTGCTACTACTACTACTACTATTACTGCTACTACTATTACTGCTGCTACAGCTACTACTATTACTGCTGCTACAGCTGCTACTGCTACTACTACTACTATTATTACTACTACTATTACTGCTACTACTACTACTGCTGCTACAGCTACTACTACTACTACTATTATTACTGCTGCTACAGCTGCTACTACTACTACTACTACTATTATTACTACTACTATTACTGCTGCTACTACTACTGCTGCTACAGCTACTACTACTACTACTACTATTACTGCTGCTACAGCTGCTGCTACTACTACTACTACTATTACTACTACTACTATTACTGCTGCTACAGCTGCTACTACTACTACTACTATTACTGCTACTACTATTACTGCTGCTACAGCTGCTACTACTACTACTACTACTACTATTACTGCTACTACTATTACTGCTACTACTATTACTGCTGCTACAGCTGCTACTACTACTACTACTACTATTACTGCTACTACTATTACTGCTGCTACAGCTGCTACTGCTACTACTACTATTATTACTACTACTATTACTGCTGCTACAGCTGCTACTACTACTACTACGACTATTACTGCTACTACTATTACTGCTACTACTACTACTACTATTATTACTGCTACTACTATTACTGCTGCAACAGCTGCTACTACTACTACTACTACTACTACTACTATTACTGCTATTACTATTAATGCTGCTACAGCTGCTACTACTACTACTACTATTACTGCTACTACTATTACTGCTACTGCTATTACTGCTGTTACAGCTGCTACTACTACTATTACTATTATTACTACTACTACTATTACTGCTGCTACAGCTGCTACTACTACTACTACTATTACTACTACTACTATTATTACTACTACTACTATTACTGCTACTACTATTACTGCTGCTACAGCTGCTACTACTACTACTACTATTATTATTACTACTACTACTATTACTGCTGCTACAGCTGCTACTACTACTACTACTACTATTACTACTACTACTACTACTACTACTATTACTGCTGCTACAGCTGCTACTACTACTACTACTATTATTATTACTACTACTACTATTACTGCTGCTACAGCTGCTGGCTGCGGTGCTGGCGCAACGGCGCGACGCAGCGAACGCTGCTGCTGCTGGTGTTTGCTGCTGCTGTGCTGCTGCTGCTGCTTTAACGGCGCTGCGAACGCTACTGCCGCTGCTATTGTTGTAGCAACGCGACTGCTGCTGCTGCTGCTGCTGTGATTGTTGCTGCTGCTGTTAGCATGCTGCTGCTGCGTGCATTTGCTGCTTTGCTGCTGCTGCTTGTTGGCGGCAACGCGGGCGGCAGCAGCAGCAGCTGCTGTTGCTGCTGCTGTTGCGCCTTGCTTAACGGTGCAACAACAACGCTGCTGCTGTTGCTTGTTGCGCTGTTGTAACGGCTGTGAGCAGCAGCTGCTGTTAGCTGCTGCTGCTGTTGGCAGCAGCAGCGACTGGCTGGCAACGCGGTAGCAGCTGGCGCTGGAAGCGCTGCGCTTAACAACCAGCAACGCTGTTGCTTAACGCTGCTGGTAGCAACTGGCTGCAGGAACGGCTGCGCCAACGCTGCTGCTGCTAATCGTTGCTGCTGCTGCTGGCAGCGGCGGTGAACGCTGCAACTGCTGCTGCGTTGTTAGCAACTGCTGCTGTTGTAACGCTGCTGCTGCTGCTGGTGATTAACGCTGCTGCTATTTAGCAACTTAGCGGCGAGCAGCTGCTGCTGCTGCTGCTGCTGCTGCTGCTGGTAGCAACGTTGCTGTTGATGGCAACCGCGACAGCAAAACGCTGCTGCGCTGCTGTTCAGCGGCAACGCTGTTAGCAACAGCGGCTGTTAGCAACGGTGCGAGCAACTGCTGCTGCTGGTGCTGTTGTTGCTGCTGCTGCTGGTGGCAACTGGCTGCGGTGCTGCTGCCGCTGCTGCTGCTGCTGTTGCTGGTGTTGCTGCTGCTTGCTGTTAGCAACCGCTGCTGTTGTAACTGGCTGCGAGCAGCAACAGCGCTGCTTTTGCTGCTGCTTTCGGTGCTTCAGTGCTTTCCAGCTGTTGGCAACGGCTGCGGTGGTTGCTGCCGCTGCTGCTGCTGCTGTTGCTGCTGCTGTCTTGCTTAACCGCTGCTGTTAACGGCAACGCGGCGCGAACGCGCTGCGCATTGGTATTGCTGCTGCTGTGTGCAGCAGCAGCTGCGACAGCGGCTGCTGCTGCTGCTGCTGCTGTTGTTGCTGCTGTTGTTGTTGCTGCTGGCTGCGGTACGCTGCTGCTGCTGCTGCTGCTGTTGCTGCTGCAACGTTGGTGCTGCTGCTGCTGTTGCTTGGCTGCTTTCGCTGTTAACGGCAGCAGGGTATGGCTGCTGCTGTTGCTGCTGGTGATGTTGCTGCTGCTGCGGTTGCTGGCCGCGCGAACGTGCTGCTGCTACGCTGGTGGTGCTGCTGCTGCTGTTGTTGCTGCTGCCGCTGTGCCGTTTGCTGCTGTTGCTGGCCGCGGGCGGCGCAACTGCTGCTGCTGCCGTTGTTGCTGCTGCTGCTGTTAGCGGCATGCGGTGGCGCGCGCTGCTGTTGTTGTTGTTTCAACGCTGTGTTAACGGCAACGCAGAACGCGCTGCTGCTGCTGTTGTTGCTGCTGCTGCTGGTGTGCTGTGCTGCTGTTGGCAACAGCAACGTTAGCAGCAGCACTGAGCGGCAGCAGCTGCTGCTGTTGTTGTTATTGCTGCTGCTGTTAACAACGGCGAACGGCAGCAGCAACGCTACTACTGGTATTGTGCTGTGCTGCTGTTGTGGCAACTTGCGGAAGCAACGCTGCTGCTGCTGCTGTTGTTGTTGCTGCTGCTGCTGTTGGCAGCTGGCTGCGAGCAGCAGCAACGCTGCTATTGTTGCTGCTGCTGCGCTGGTAGCAGCCAGCTGCATTTGGGTTAACAGCGCAACTGCTGCTTCGGTGCGATTTGCTGCTGCTGCTATTGTTGTACGCTGCTGCTGTTAGCAACGCTGCTGGCGGCGACGCGGTATGCCTGGTACTGCTGCTATTGTTGCTGCTGCTGCTGTTGCTCAGCAGCGCATTTCTGCTATTTAGCAACCTTCTTGCTGCTGTAAACGCTGCTGCCAACGCTGTGCTGCTGCGCTAAATGATTGCAACGCTGCTGCTCAGCAACGCTGCTGCTGCTGTAACGCTGCTGCCGCTTAACGCTGCTGCTGCGCTGCTGCTGCTGCTGCTTGGCTGCTGCTGCTGCTCGGCAGCAGCAGCAGCTGGCGGCAGCGGCAACAGCTGGCAACAGCAGCAGCAGCGGCAGCAACAACAGCGGCAGCAGCAGCGGCAGCAGCAGCAGCAACGGCAAGCAGCAGCAGCCCAGCGGCAACAGCAGCAGCGGCAGCAGCAGCGGCAGCAGCAGCAGCGGCCGCTGCCAGGCAGCTGCTGCTGCTCCAGCAGCAGTGCAGCGGCAACAGCAACAGCGGCAACAGCAGCAGCAGCAACGGCAGCAGCAGCAACGGCGAGCAACAGCAACAGCGGCAGCAGCAACAACAGCAACGGCCTGTTGCTGCTGCTGTTGGCAACAGCAGCAGCAGCGGCAGCAGCAGCAACAGTAACCGCTGTTAGCAGCAGCTGTTAGCAGCAGCAGCTGTTGCCCGGCAGCAACATTTAGCAACTTGTTGCCAGGCAACCGCTGCTTTAACGCTGCTGTTAGCAACTGCTCGCTGTTGCTGTAACGCGGCTGCTGCTGCTGCTGCTGCTGCTGTTATGGCTGCTGCTGTTAACGGCAGCTTGCGGGCAACGCTGCTGCTATATGATTGGCAGCCAACGCGGTGCTGCTGCTGCCTGTTAGCAACAACAACTGTTAGCAGCGGCTGCGGTGACACCCGCTGCTGCTGCCTGCTGCTGCTGCTGTTGCTGTTTGCTGCGAAGTATACTGCTGTATCTGCTGTAACAACGTGCGCGGCAACGGCGGTAACGCTGCTGCTGCTGCTGCTGGTGATTGCTGCTGCTGTTAGCAGCGGCAACGGCAGCAACGCTGCTGCTGCTGTTGCTTGGCTGCTGCTGTTATGGCTGCTGCTGTTGCCTTGGCTGCGGCAACAGCGTGCTGCTGCTGCTGTTGTTGCTGCTGCTGTTGGCAGCTTGCGAGCAGCGCTGCTGCTGCTGCTGTTACTTGGCTGCTGCTGTTATGGCAACCCGGCTGCTGCTGCTGCCTGCTGCTGCTGCTGTTAGCAGCGGCTGCGAACAGCAGCGGCTGCTGCTGCTGCTGGTGATTGCTGCTGCTGTTGTGGCAACAGGCAACGCTGCTGCTGCTGCTGTTAGCAGCGACTGCTGTTGCTGGCAACGTGCGGCTGCTGCTGTTAGCAGCGGCTGCCAGGCAACAACTGGCTGCTGCTGCTGCTGCTGTTGCTGCTGCTGCTGGTAGCAGCGGCTGCTGCTGCTGGCAACGATGCTGCTGCTGCTGCTGTTAGCAACTGGCTGCGACAACGCTGCTGCTGCTGCTGCTGTTGTTGCTGCGCTGTTAGCAGTAACGCGAACAGTATTTATTGCTGCTGTTAGCAACCGCTGCTGTTAGCAGCAGCTTGCGAGCTGCTGCTGTTATGGCAACTTGCGACAACGCTAACAACTGCTGTTGGCGACCGCTGCTGTTGCTGGCAACGCGGTACTGCTGCTGCCTGCTGCTGCTGCTGTTAGCAGCGGCGAGCGAGCAACGACGCTGCTGCTGCTGTTGGTAGCTGCTGCTGTTAGCGGCAGCGGCAGAACGGCTGCTGCTGCTGCTGCTGATTGGCATTGCTGCTGTTAGCAGCTTGCCAGGGCGACGGCTGCTGCTGCGTGTTAGCAGCTTGCTGCTGTTAGCAACGGCAGGCAATAACTGGCTGCTGCTGCTGCTGTTGATTGCTGCTGTATTGCTGGCTGCGTCTTCGCTGCTGCTGCTGCTGTTGCTGCTGCTGCTGGTAGCGGCCTTGCCAGGCAACGCTGGCTGCTGCTGCTGCTGTTGTTGCTGCTGCTGTTAGCAACGCGGCAACGCTGCTGCTGCTGCTGTTAGCAACAACTGCTGTTAGCAACCGCTGCGAGCAACAGCAGCTGCTGCTGCTGCTGTTGATTGCTGCTGCTGTTAGCAGCAGCTGCGAGCAACAACTGCTGCTACCCTGTTGCCCAACACGCTGCTGTTAGCAACTGGCTGCGACAACAGCAACTGCTGCTGCTGGTGCTGCTGCTGCGAGCAGCATGGCTGCCGACAGCTGCTGCTGCTGCTGCTGTTAGCAGCGCGGTGAGCAGCCGCTGCTGTTGCTGCTGCTGCTGTTGGCAACTGGCTGCTGTTAGCAGCGGCGCGGCAACGCTGCTGCTGCTGCTGTTGCCGCTGCTGCTGTTAGCAGCGAAAGCCGCGAACAACACTGGCAGCAATGGCTGCGAGCAGCAGCAACGCTGCTGCTGCTGTTGATTATGCTGCTGTTAGCAATGCTGCTGCTGGCAACGATGCTGCTGCTACTGCTGTTGTTAGCAACTGCGGTATGGCTGCTGCTGCTGCTGCTGCTATTGTGCTGCTGCTGTTGCTGGCGGCTGCTGCTGCTGGCAACGCATTGCTGCTGCTGCTGCTGCTGTTAGCAACGAACGCGACAGCAGCAACTGCTGCTGCTGCTGTTAACCGCTGCTGCTGTTAGCAACTGGCTGCGAGCAACGCTGCTGCTGCTGCTGTTAGCAACATTGCTGCTGTTGGCAGCAACATGAGCAACGCTGCTGTTAACTGCTGCTGCTGTTGCTGCTGCTGCTGTTATGGCTGCTGCTGTTAGCAACTGGCTGCGAACGCTGCTGCTGCTGCTGCTGCTGTTAGCAACGCTGCTGTTAGCAACGGCTGCGGCAACTGCTTAACGCTGCTGCTGTGTTGCTGCTGCTGCTGGTGCTGGCAACGCGACAGCTGCTGCTGCTATGCGTTTGTGCTGCTGCTGCTGCTGGCAGCAACTGCTGCTGCTGCTGCTGTTGGTGCTATTGCTGCTGTTATGTGCTGACGGTGCTGCTGCTGCTGCTGCTGCTGCTGCTGTATTTAGCAACATTGTATTCGGTAACGCGCGCGAGCAACCGCTGCTGCTGCTGCTGGTAGCAGCTGCTGCTGTTATGGCTGCGCCGAAGCATTTAGCAACTTGTTGCAGGCTGCTGCTGCTGCTATTGCTGTTGATTGCTGCTGCGCTGCTGTATGGCAACGCGACAGCAACGCCGCTGCTGCTGCTGCTGGTGCTGTTGTTACCTGCTGCTGTGCGCTGCTGCTGTTAACGCTGGCTGCGGTGGCTGCTGCTGCTGCTGCTGCTGCTGTTGCTAGCTGCTGGTGGCAGCGGCGAGCTGTTGCTGCTGCTGCTGCTGCTGCTGTTGCTGCTGCTGTTGCTGCTGCTGCTGTTAGCAACAGCTGCGGTGGCTGCTGCTGCTGCTGCTGATTGATTGCTGCTGCTACTGTTAGCAGCGGCTGCGGCAACCTGCTGCTGCTGCTGCTGTTGTTGCTGCTGCTGCTGGTGCTGCGGTGCTGCTGCTGCTGCTGCTGTTGCTGCTGCTATATTGGTGCTGCTGCGCTGCTGTTGCTGCTGCTGCTGTTAGCAGCGGCTGGGAGCAGCTTACCTGATTGCTGCTGTTGATTGTTGCTGCTGCTGCAGTTGCCAGCGGCTGCGAACGCTTGCTGCTGCTGCCATGGTGTGCTGCTGCTGCTATTGGTGCTGCTGCTGCTGTTATGCTGCTGCTGTTATGTCCTGCGAGCAGCTGCTGCTGCTGCTGCTGTTGATTGCTGCTGCTGCTGTGCTGCTGCGAGCAACGCTGCTGCTGCTGCTGTTGTTGCTGCTGCTGCTGGTGCTGTAACGCGACAGCTGCTGCTGCCACTGCTGTTGGTGCTGCTGCTGCTGTTGTTGCTGCTGTTGTTGTTGCTGTTGCTGCTGTTGCCCAGCGGCGAACAACGCTGCTGTCACTGTTGATTGCTGCTGCTGCTGTTGCCAACTGGCTGCGAGCAGCGGCCTGCTGCTGCTGCTGTTGTTGTTGCTGCTGCTGCTGTTAGCAACGCTGCGAGCAACGCTGCTGCTGCTGCTGTTGGTGTGCTGCTGCTGCTTTGTTAGCGTAGCTGCGAGCAACGGCCAGCTGCTGCTGATTGTTATGCCATGTGTTGGCAATGGCGGTGGTTAACAACAACAACAACGTTGCTGCTGCTGCTGTTATTTGGCTGCTGCTGCTGTTAGCAATGCTGCTGGTGCTTGGCAACCGCGAACGAGCAACAGTGCTTTAACGCTGTTGATTGCTGCTGCTGCTGTTAGCGGCGACGCGGTGGCAACGTTGCTGGCGAGCAACAGCAGCAGGCGTATGGCAACAACAGCAACAGCAGCAACGGCAGCGCAATGGTTACAACAGCAGCAGCAACTGGCAGCAGCAGCAACAGCGGCAACAACAGCGGCAGCAGCAACAGCGGCAAGCAGCAACAGCAGCGGCAGCAGCGCAGCGGCAGCAGCAACAGCGGCAGCAGCAGCAGCTGGCAACAGCAGCAACAGCGGCAGCAGCAACAGCGACAACAGCGAAGCGGCAGCGCGCTGCAGCAGCGGCAACAGCAGCAGCAGCGGCAAGCGCAGCAGCAACGGCAGCTTGAACAATAGCGGCAACAGCAGCAGCGGCAACGCGAACAACAGCAACAGCAGCAACTGTTGGCAACAGCAGCAGCAGCGGCAACAGCAGCAGCAGCAGCGGCAACAGCAGCAGCGGCGGCAACAGCAACAGCGGCAACAGCGCGCTATTGCTGCTGCTGTTAACATTGCTGCTAACAGCAACGCTTAACGCTGCTGCTTAACCGCTGTTAACGCTGCTGTTAGCAACGCTGCTGTTAGCGAGCATAGCTGTTAGCAACTGATTTGCGAACAGCTTAACAACAACTGCGTTGGCAGCAACAACAGCAACCCAACGCGACTGCTGCTGCTGCTGCTGCTGCTGTTGGCAACGCTGCTGTTGGCAGCCAGCTTGCGGCAGCAACGCTGCTGCTGCTGTTAGCAACGCTGCTGTTAGCAACGCTGCTGGTTAGCAACGCTGCTACGG
>BOPN01004657.1:12500-15000 GCA_017312705.2 Penaeus japonicus
TTCCCTCCCCACCCTCCCTCCCCCCTCTTCCCACCCTCCCCACCCTCCCTCCCTCTCTCTCTCTCTCTCTCTCTCTCTCTCCCTCTCTCTCTCTCTCCCTTTCTCTCTCTCTCTAACCTTTTCTTCTCCTCTCCCTATCTACTCTAGCCTCCCTCTCTCTCCCTTTGCATCTACTTACTCCCTACACTCCAGGCTCTATAGTAAGTCCATTTCCTGTGTTAATGTTTCGCTTTTCGTGTAATTATTAGAGAACGACAGTCATTAATCTCTCTCTCTCTCTCTTTCTTTCTTTCTTTCTCTCTTTCTTTTTTTTCTCTCTCTCTATATTTCTCTCTCTTTCTTTCTCTCTCTCTTTCTCTCTCTCTTTCTTTCTTTCTTTCTCTCTCTCTCTCTCTCTCTCTCTCTCTCTCTCTCTCTCTCTCTCTCTCTCTCTCTCTCTTTCTCTCTTTCTCTCTATTTCTCTCTATTTCTCTCTCTCTCTCTCTCTCTCTCTCCCCCTCTTCCCTCCCCCTCTTCCCTCCCTCCCTCCCTCCCTCCCTCTCTCTCTCTCTCTCTTCCACTCCTCTCTCTCTCTCTCTCTCTCTCTCTCTCTCTCTCCTCCTCTCTCTCCCTCCCTCCCTCCCTCTCTCTCCCTCTCTCTCCCTCCCTCCCTCCCTCTCTCTATAAATACATAAAAACAAGCAAAAGAAATGACAGAAATCCGTCACGTTTTAGAAGAAAATGGTTCATAAAAACACTCAAAAAAAAGGCTTGAGAAGGAGAACGAAATGTCCTCTTGAGGACATTTAATCTTCCGTTGTTGTGGCATTAAAAAAAAAGGGACAAACTGACCTTTTTTACCTTTAAAGTTCATTTTTTAATATCTATTTTATTAATGTATATATATATATATATATTGTTGCTGTCGGTAATGGGACTAATATATAACGGTGGTGCATAGGACGAAGTAGAATTTTTTTTTTTTTCTTCTTCCTCTCTCTCTTTCTTTCTTTCTTTCTTTCTCTCTCTCTCTTTTTTTTTTCTTCCTCTCTCTCTTTCTTTCTTTCTTTCTCTCTCTCTGTCTCTCTCTCTCTCTTTCTCTGTATTTCTCTCTCTCTCTCTCTTTCTCTCTCTCTCTCTCTCTCTCTGTATTATTGTATGGTAATATTGTATTCCACCATCATCATCACCATAACTCATCACCCATCTTCACCATAAGTCATCACCCTTCACCACCACAACTCAACTAGAGTTTCCGAATCGCCTTGTGTCTCACCGATCTGTCACAACAACCGGGTTATTTAGACATTCAAGGCCTATACAGAACGCCGTAGGCCTAAATGCCTCGGGGGTGGGTGGGAGGGGGGGCTCTCAGTTGCTTTTAAATGGAGCCCTGGGGAAGGCGGGAGGAGGAGGAGGGGGAGGAGGGATAGGAATGGAGGTACGGTTGGAAGGGGAGGAGGGAGCTGGGGAGGTGTTGCGGGTAAATGGAGCCCTGGGGAAGGCGGGAGGAGGGGGAGGAGGAGGAGGGATAGGAATGGAGGTACGGTTGGAAGGGGAGGAGGGAGCTGGGGAGGTGTTGCTTTTAAATGGAGCCCTGGGGAAGGCGGGAGGAGGAGGAGGGGGAGGAGGAAGGGGAGGAGGATAGGAATGGAGGTAGAGGTTGGAAGAGGAAGGGCGAAGGCTAAGGGAGAGTGTTGCTTTAAATGGAGCCCTGGGGAAGGCGGGAGGGGAGGGGAGGAGGAGGAGGAGGGGCATGGGGTGGGGTTGGAAGGGGAGGAGGGGCTGAGAGGTGTTGCGGGTAAATGGAGCCCTGGGGAAGGCGGGAGGAGGGGGAGGAGGAGGAGGATAGGAGATGGGGTAGGGTTGGGAGAGGGGAGGAGGGAGCTGAGGAAGGTGTTGCTAAATGGAGCCCTGGGGAAGGCGGGAGGGGAGGAGGAGAGGAGGAGGGATAGGAATGGAGGTACGGTTGGAAGGGGAGGAGGAAGCTGGGAAGGTGTTGCTAAATGGAGCCTGGGGAAGGCGGGAGGAGGAGGAGGGGAGGAGGGATAGGATGGAGGTACGGTGGAAAGGGGGAGGAGGGAGCTGGGGAAAGATGTTGCTTTTTAAATGGAGCCCTGGGGAAGGCGGGAGGAGGGGGAGGAGGAGGAGGGATAGGAATGGAGGTAGGGTTGGAAGGGGAGGAGGGAGCTGGGGAGGTGTTGCTTTTAAATGGAGCCCTGGGGAAGGCGGGAGGAGGGGGAGGAGGAGGAGGGATAGGAATGGAGGTAGGGTTGGAAAGGAGGAGGGAGGCTAAGGGAGGTGTTGCGGGTAAATGGAGCCCTGGGGAAGGCGGGAGGAGGGGGAGGAGGAGGAGGGATAGGAATGGAGGTAGGGTTGGAAGGGGAGGGAGGAGCTGGGGGAGGTGTTGCTTTTAAATGGGGGCCCTGGGGAAGGCGGGAGGAGGAGGAGGGGGAGGAGGGATAGGAATGGAGGTACGGTTGGAAGGGGAGGAGGGAGCTGGGGAGGTGTTGCTTTTAAA
>BOPN01004657.1:33625-36125 GCA_017312705.2 Penaeus japonicus
TTAACCAAATCTTGCGACCCATTTCCTCTCACAGAACCACACAGCACAGGTCCTTCCTCTTAAGTATACGATGCTGCGTTCCTGCCCACTCCTCTTTATGAGTATATGGCTTCCTCTTGCTCCTTCAAGGCATCTCCTCCGCCTCCTCCTCCTTGAGACGCCATGAATTTCTTGTCTTCGTTTAGTCCTGTTAATCCGGAGCGCGCGGCTTCTTGTCTGCTGTTGGAGGAAGAAGAGAGAGAGAGAGTCCGTCCGACCGGCACATTACCTTCTGCAGATTTTCTCTCTCTCTCTCTCTCTCTCTCTCTCTCTCTCTCTCTCTCTCTCTCTCTCTCTCTCTCTCTCTCTCTCTCTCTCTCTCTCTCTCTCTCCCTCTCTCTCTCTTTCTTTCTTTTTTCCCTTTTTTCTTGATATTTTTTTCTTGATTTCTCTCTTCTTTACTTTTTATTTTCTCTTTTTTCCTTTTTTTCTTATTTTTTTTCTTTTTTGTCTTCTTATTTTCCCTTTTTTCTTCTTTTCCTCTTTTTTCGTTCCTTCCTTTCTCCCTTTCTCTTTTTTTCCTTCCCCTTGTCAGTCAAAAATCACCGTTCCTTGGCAGGAGCTTCATCCTTCTCCACCTGTTTTCTTTAGTCTGCCCTTCTTTTCTCTTGTTAAATTGTTGGAAATGGAAGTTGGAATAAAAGTAAGACTGTATGTAGGTACTTTTGAGAACCCTATGGTTTTCTTTGACTGCTTGCTCTGAGAAGATAGCACAAAGACACACACACACACACATACACACACACACACACACGCACGCACACACACACACCAAGCAATTCCATCAGAGTAAGGTCAGACCACTCAAAACGCGAAATACAAAACGATAGTTTGCAAAGTCTAGCCGTGGTTTTATTCATCATTCATCTTTGATAAATTTCCATCCTAGTCTTGCAGCCTTCCATTCGCCGCCTCGCAAGTGTTGCCTGCTTCCCCATGGGCGCTTCTTAACTGCTGCAACTTTGCAACAGCAAGACGAACAGCTCACCTGCAGCGATGCATTCATTCTCTCCCCGAACTAGCGCCGGACGCCCGTGCAATAGGCATTACTCAGATCCGTTTCTTGTGGAGTTTCGGGGATAAATTCGACCCTCTGGAAGGACCCTGAGGAACCGGGGATTTACATACGTAAAAAAGTGCAACAATGAGAGACGTTGTTGCAAGAGACTGGCGAGCGGGCGGGCGGGCGATGAAGCAAGAAACAGCTACGAGACGATATTTTGCTTCGGTGATTGATGGCGTCAATGTTCCTGCTCGATGAGTCAGCGGCTCTTGTCTCCGGATGATGTGACGTCACTTCCGACGTGTCCTTTGTGCGAATCGAGATTAACTTTTAACTTGATTATTATTAGAATTTTTTCGGTTATTTATTGTTTTTATTTATTTTTTCTCCTATCCTTATTGTCATCATCATACAAATAGCTTCAGCACACACACAAACACAAACACACACAAACGCATAAACCTGATCTCCATAAACATTTTTCCTCTCTCTCTCTCTCTCTCTCTCTCTCTCTCTCTCTCTCTCTCTCTCTCTCTCTCTCTCTCTCTCTCTCTCTCTCTCTCTCTCTCTCTCTCTCTTCTTCTCTCTTCCCACATCTTCATTTTTGAAATCCTTTCCGCCCCTTCCATCACCCTTCCACCCTTCCTTTTCCCCCTGCCTTCCAGTCATGGTTCTCCGTCGCTTGCCATCCACAGCGAACGCAGATCTGACTTATTATCGACCTTCTCTGTCTCCCCACCAAGATTATCAGCTCATCTGTTTCCCATTCTGTGTTTCTCTCTCTCTCTCTCTCTCTCTCTCTCTCTCTCTCTCTCTCTCTCTCTCTCTCTCTCTCTCTCTCTCTCCTCTTTCACTGCCTTTCTCTCTCTATCTTTCTCTCTGCATTTTTTATCTGTCTTCTCTCTCTCTCTCTCTCTCTCTCTCTCTCTCTCTCTCTCTCTCTCTCTCTCTCTCTCTCTCTCTCTCTCTCTCTCTCTCTCTCTCTCTCTCTCTCTCTCTCTCTCTCTCTCTCTCATCTTTCGCTTCCTTTCTCTCTCTATCTTTCCCTCTGCCTTTTCTAACTGTCTTCTCTCTCTCTCTCTCTCTTCTCTCTCTCTCTCTCTCTCTCTCTCTCTCTCTCTCTCTCTCTCTCTCTCTCTCTCTCTCTCTCTCTCTCTCTCTCTCTTTTCCCCTTTCTCTCCCCTTCGTGTCCCTCAAATCCACTTATTTTCCCCTTATGTTCTTGTTTTTCCTCTTTCCCTGTTTCAAAATGCAGTTCTTTATCATTTCTTTCTTTCCCTTTTTCTCTTCTTTGTTTCCGTTGCTTTGTTCTTTTCATCATCATTGTTGGTTAATTGTGATTCCTCTTTTTATATTAATTTTGTGCAAGATAGTTTAAGAATTTTGTTGTTGTTGTATGAGAAATAATACGAGTGTGTTCATTTCTTTTATTTTAGTTTGATCCAGAGTAAATTGATA
>BOPN01004657.1:51125-53625 GCA_017312705.2 Penaeus japonicus
AATCGTCTCATTTAACCACAATAATTCATGGTTAGATCTCGTTCTCACGACAGATCAAACAACCGCACAACCACACAACCACACACCCTAACCACATTCACACTAAATAAAGTATGTACTGCAGTCTTGGTTGAAGTGTCGTCAACCACAGTCAACCACACAGGCAGAAAATTAGACTACAAATCGTAATTTTATTTTGTGGTCAAATCAGGCAAGAGGTTGATAGATATAGATAGATAGATAGGTGTGTGTGTGTGTTTGTTTGTTTGTTTGTTTGTTGTGTGTGTGTGTTTGCTGTGTGTGTGTGTATGTGTTTACTGTGTGTCTGTATTTAATTGCAGTGTATATGTGTGCTTGTTTGCTGTGTGTGTGTGTGTGTGTGTGAGTTTACTGTGTGTCTGTGTTTATTTGCTGAGTTTATGTTTATGTTTACTGTGTGTCTATGTATGTGTGCGTGCGTGTGTATGTGTTTGAATGCTTATAATTCCAAATAGAGTAAAACATAAATAAAAACCGAGCCTCCAAAGTCAAAACACAAAAACAAGACAAAAACAAAAGCCTGGCTTGGCCGTGACACTGCGCTCGGCACCTCCCAAGGCTAGACGCAAGACTGGCGTTGCTTGCACGGCTTTAAGTATGATTTGATATGACGTCTCGAAAAGGTCTGAGACTGACTATCGCCCCTTGGCCCTTATTGTCTTGGGACCCAAATGGGACTGTTTAAGGCGGTGCTTCGCTTTAGGGGAGAGGAGAGCCAGTGTGCTTGTATGTCACACACGCACACACACGTAAATAAACACAGACACACTCATAAAAATATGCACACGCACGCACGCACACAAACATACACAGACACTCACAAACACAAACACACACAAACGCACACACAGACATAAACACATACAGACCCACACACACAAACACACACACAGACATAAACACACACACAAACGCACACACAGACATAAACACACACAGGCACACACACACAAACGCACACACAGACATAAACACATACAGGCACACACACACAAACGCACACACAGACATAAACACATACAGGCACACACACACAAACGCACACACACACACAAACACACACAGGCACACACACATATACATAAATAAACACACACAACACCTAAAAACATGTACACGGACGCACACACACACGTAAACACTCACATAAACACAAACACAAGCAGCCATGCATATTGCTTGTGCAAGCGATCAATCAGCGAAGTCAGTCCACCATCTCAACCACGAGGAACAACCAAACAACCATATCAACCAACCTTAACTACCATCCAACCAAGGCGTCTACCACAATCAGGAACCATTCCAGAAGCACGAGAATAAGAACAAAAACAAAAACAAGAACAAAAACAACAACAACAACAGAAATGAAACATCACGAAACAAACCCATTCCATAAGCACAAGAACAAGAACAAAAACAAGAAGTTACAACAACAACAAATAAAAAGGAACATCACGAAACAAACCCAAGCAAAAGTTTTGATAAGAAAAGAGGAGAAGAGAAAATGGCAATAAAGAGGAGATGAAGGAGAACAGAATAAAGGCTCGTTATACTTATTCTTTCTCCTCGTCATTATTATCATCCACCATCTATCCACTCTCTTCTATCTCTTCCATTCCCCTCAACCACATCCTTTTCATCCACCTTCTATCCACGCACTTCTATCCATTCCACCCATGCTATCCCTCCAATAGCTAATCGTTCTCCCTCCACCCACCCACCCACCCTTCTCCTACCTTAACCCCCCCCCCGTCCCCCCATATCACATGAAGGGAAATTTATAACCTTTTTTTTCTCTTTTTTTTTTCTTTTTTCTTTTTTTTTTAATAACATGCGCTTCTTAAGCTTCTTTTAATGAAGAACCACGGCTTCCCTTGGCTTCTTTTTGGCCCGCCTTGTGATTGGGCTGTGTAGCTATCGATTCGCCTGTTTGTCTGTCTGTCTGTCTATCAACCGGCCTATCTATCGATTGGTATGTCTGTCTTTCTGTCTTTATGTCTGTCTGTCTGTCTGTCTGTCTGTCTGTCTGTCTGTCTGTCTGTCTGTCTTTCTATTTGTCTTTCTGTCTGTCTGTCTGTCTATCAACTGGCCTATCTATCGATTGGTCTGTCTGTCTTTCTGTCTTTATGTCTGTCTGTCTGTCTGTCTGTCTGTCTTTATGTCTGTCTTTCTGTTTGTCTCTATGTCTATCAACTGGCCTATCTATCGATTGGTCTGTTTGTCTTTCTGTCTGTCTGTCTGTGTGTCTGTCTGTCTGTCAACTGGTCTGACTGGTCTGTCTGTCTCTTTATTAGACACAGACTCGAGGAATAGCAATCAGGAGAGAGAGAGAGAGAGACAGACAGATAGAGAGGGATAGAGAGAGAGAGAGAGAGAAGATAAAGATAAAGATATAGAGAGAAAAAGAGAAAGGCAGACAGAGAAAGAGAGACAGAGATGTGCCTGAGAGAAAGCAGTCACA
>BOPN01004657.1:58625-61125 GCA_017312705.2 Penaeus japonicus
GAAATTAATAAAAAAAATATATATCATAGGTCTTCAACTCCACATAAACATAATTTAACATAACCGAAATAAAAGAATGAAATTAATTTTTAAAAATATATCATAAGTCTTCAATTCCACATAAATATAATTCAACATAACCGAAATGAAAAAAAATTAATGAATAAAAAAAAATATCACAGGACTTCAATGCCACATAAACATAATTTAACATAACCGAAATAAAAAAAAATGAAATGAATTTTATATATATATATATATATATATATATATATATATATATATATATATATATATATGTATATATATATATATAATATTACATAATTTCCCCTGTTTTTTATGAATGATTCCATGCAGACTATCCTGCATATCAAATCTGTCTTCCGAGGAGGAGATGTGGCGGACGTCGGTGATGCTGTGCTCTGAGGATCAACCGACCGACCGACGCCTGCAGGACCTTGTCACTCCAGTTCCATTTTTGTGGCTTTTTTTTAATTCTTTTTTTTTTATTCTTTTTTTATTCTTTTTTATTATTTTTTTTTTCTTCTTTACTTTTTTTTATTCTTTTTTTTTATTATTTTTTATTCTTTTTTTTTTATTCTTCTTTATTTTTGTTTTATTCTTTTTTTCATCTCTTGTCTTTTGAGGAATGTTCTCTCCGCGGTGAGACTCGCCTGGGGGGGAGAGGTGAGGGGGAGAGGGGGAGGTGGAGAAGGAGGGAGATGGAAGGAGGGAGGAAGAGGGAGGTGAAGGGGGAGAGGGTGAGGGTGAGAGGGATTTGATTTTGATTTTGATATGTTTATTCATACTATATACATTGTATACACATGAATAGGCATAGGAAGGGAGAGGGGGAGGGATGGAGAGGGATGGAGGTAGAGGTGAGGTGGAGAGGGAGGTGGAGGGAGGGAGATGGAGGGGGAGAAGGGGTAGGAGGTAGGGGTGGATGTATAAGGATAGGTAGAAGAGAAGGCAGAGGGAGAGGGAGAGAAGAACAGTAGAAGAGAGGGAGAGGGAGAGTGAGGAGGAGAAGGAGAAGGAGAGGAAGAGGGAAAAGAAGAAGGGGTAAAAGGCAGAGAGGAGACGGAAAAGGGGGGGAGGGGGATGGGGTGAGGGGGAGGTGGGTCCATGAGAATAGGAACGGATCTCAGAGCATCCTCATCTGGACTCATATTGTCTTGAGATTTCGTCTTCGCCTCGTGAAAAGAGGGCGCTCGCATTCTTGCATTCTTCGCTTTATTCTCTCTCTCTCTCTCTCTCTTTCTTTCTCTCTTTCTTTATCTCTTTCTCTCTCTCTCTTTCTTTCTCTCTTTCTTTCTCTCTTTCTCTCTCTCTCTTTCTCCCTTTCTCTCTTTCTCTCTCTCCACCTTTTGCATCTTCCTCACCTCCACATCCACCTCCTCCTCCTCCTCCTCCTCCTCCTCCTCGCAACCCACCCGACGTTGCATTCTTCTGCAGTGCAACAGGACCACCTCCCTGGCCCGCTCCTGTGTAAACTCAACGAGAGATGGCTTGGAGCTGCAGATGTTGCGCGTCCGAAACCTAAGGCTGGGAGTGACCCTGGCTTCAGCTTGGTTATTCGAAGGTGGATTTCGAGATTAAAGATAGAATACGTATCTGTCGGAAGGGAAAAAAAAGTTATGGATATAGATATGTATATGAAAGAGGCTGGGAGTGACCCTGGCTTCAGCTTGGTTATTCGAAGGTGGATTTCCGAGATTAGAGAAAGAATACGGAAGAAAAAGAATTGTTTGGTATGGATATGTACATGAAAGATGAAAATCGCAAGGTAAACAGCTTCGGGGAAATATCTCTTTAATCGAAACATGGAGGTGGAAACCCGATTAAAAAAAAAATAGTTCAGGTACCCGAGAGGCTCTTGGTGTGACCTGATCCTGGCCTCGGCTTCGGCTTCGTTCTCGGCGAGGTCGTCCCCCTGAAAGGGTTTATAATCCTGTCTCGCTTCTCGTTTACTATCTCGTCGTTAAACTCTGCTCTGATGCCCTCTCTCGGGAGACAGGACAGGGGCAGGGGCAAGGGGGGGGGGCGATGGTGGGGCGGGGAAGAGGGGGTGGAGGGGATAGGGGGTAAGGGAAGAGGGGGTGGACGGGATAGGGGAAAAGGGGGTGGAGGGGATAGGGGAAGAGGGGTGGAGGGGATAGGGGTTACGGGGAAGATGGAGGGTAGATGGAGGGGGCTTCGGTGAGGGGGGTAAATAGGAGGGACATGGGGGAAGGGGAGAGGAGAAAGGGGATGGGGCGGAGAAGGGGAAAGAGGAGCAAGGGGGAAGGTAGGGGCGAGGAAAAAGGGGGGAATGGGGGAGAGGAAGGGGGTAACAGCGGAATGGGGGGAAAGATGGGGAGGGGGAAGGGGCATGGGAGGAAAGAGGGCTACAGTAGGGGGGTGGGAGAAGGTAGGGGAAAGAGGAACAGGGAAGAGACCGGGGGAGAGGGAGGGGAGAGGGAGGGGGACACGATGTTCTTGAGGAATTTTACAA
>BOPN01004657.1:76125-81125 GCA_017312705.2 Penaeus japonicus
CCTTCTCTTCTCTTCCCTCCCTTCCCATCCCTTCTCCTCCCTTCCTCTTCCCCCTCCTCTTCCCTTCCCATCCCTTCTCCTCCCTTCCCCTTCCCCCTCCTCCCTTCTCCCCTCACCTTCCTTCTCCCCTCCCTTCCCCCCTCCTCCCTCCTCTCTTCCCTTCTCTCCCCTTACCTCCCCTCCTCCTCTCCCAACCCTTCCTTCTTCTCCCCTACTCCCTCCCCACCCTCTCCCTCCCCTCCTCTTTCCCTCCCCTCCACGCCTTTTATTATCACAATTTGTTACCTCATCTTCAACATACAAACAGACAAGTCCTTTTCTCCTGCGAGAGAGACCGGATTTTGGGAAACAGGAGATTTACCCCAAAGAGTTTTCCTTTCTGAACGTTGGTCATCGATGCTCAGGACAATACGGGTGTGTTGGGGGGAGGGAGGTGGGTGGGAGGGGAGGGAGGGGGTGGAAAGGAAGGGGAGGGGGGGGAGGTGGAACGGATGGAGAGAGAGAGGAGGAGGAGGAGGGGAGGGAGGAAAGGAAGGGGAGGTGTAGGGGGAGGGGGACGGGAGGAAGGAAAGGAAGGGGAAGGGGAGGAGGAGGAGGGGGAGGGGGAGGTATGGAAACCGCGTGGTAGGGAAAGCTCTCTCTCTCTCTCTGTCACTCTCTGTCTCTCTCTGCCTCCCCTCCCCTCCCCTCCTCTCCACCCTACCCACCTGCCTCCCCACTCTCCCAACCTTCCTATTCACCCCACCACCAGCTTTCCTTACTCCCCCCACCCCACCCCACCCTATCCCTTCCCCCCTCATCCCCCTCTCCCCCACCCCTCCCCCCTACTTGTTGCCACTTCGTATTTTTACCCAAACGTTAATTCGCCGATTGGTTAAGTTGAAGTTATCGATCGCTTTTTCGGACCCGTAATGCTCGGTTGCCCCTTCCCCTCCCCTCCCCCCTCCCCTCCCCTCCTCCTCCCCTCCTCCTCCTCCTCCCCGTTCCGATGACTTCCGCTCGTGGGTTTTGGAGTCTCGAATATTCTGCGGCGTTTAGTTGGGAACCCGCGTTTGGGTTGAGCGAGAGCGAGGTGAGAGAAAGGGAGAGGTGAGGAGGGAAAGAGAGGAGGGAAATAGGAATGAAGGAATGGAAGGGGGTGAAAGAGAGATGGGGAGAGAGTAGGGTGAGGGAGAGAGAGAGAGAGAGAGAGAGAGAGAGAGAGAGAGAGAGAGAGAGAGAGAGAGAGAGAAATTCCCCTTCTCGACTGTCCTACCTTTTGTCTCCATCCTAATAAACACCTGGAGGACAAGGGCCGTTATAGAGGACACCCGCCCTTAATGCCTCGTATACACGACCCAATATCCTTGACCATCACGGTGGGCAAAGGAGGAGGAAGGGAGGGGGTAGGGGGAAAGGAGGTAGTGTGTGAGTGTGGGGGGGGGGGAGATGCCCAGTCACAGGAATACCCAAAAGCGATACCCTCAACAAGCAAAAACTACCTTTCCTCTTCCCTTCAAAATCTCACCTAAATAAAGTTTGTGTATTTATATATTTTTACTAATAATAAAAACAAGAATTTTAGAAGAAAAAAAAGGAAATCAGCTATCTCCCCCGCCCCCCTTCCCCTCTTTTAGACAAGAGCGAAAGTGAATCTATCAAGTGACTGGGAAGATCCTGGCCACAAGCTTAGATAGACGAACAAAGGGTTTCAGGGCTTCCTCCCTCCTTCTCTCCCTCCGCCCTCCATCCCTCCCTCCTCCCACCACCCCTATAGGCACAAAAGGGGTTCATATTACCGTAGACGAGACGAGGCCGCGCTCTTGTCTCCTTCTCCGCCATGGCCGCCATCGCCACCGCCATCTTGGCTCAGAGAGCGCGGGTCCAAAAGGGAACATTTACTTTGTCCCCACGCGAAATATTTAGCCCTGCGGTTGGATAGGGTTCGTTCCCGTGAGTGGACGGACATGTTTAATGAGGAAAGGGAAGGCGATCTACTTGGCCGAGGGTTGGAAGACGCGTGGGTCTGATTAGTTTGTGGAGGAACGGCCATTCATGTCAAGGAGTTAGAGAGCGCGGGTTTATTTTCTTTAATCTGTGAATTTTAGTCGATACATTTCCCGCTGTGGATCTTATTGTTTTAGTTATACATGCTTATATGAGTGAGAGAGAGAGAGAAAGGGAGAGAAGGAGAGAGAGAGCGAGAGCGAGACAGAGAGAGAGAGAGAGAGAGAGAGAGAGAGAGAGAGAGAGAGAGAGAGAGAGAGAGAGAGAGAGAGAGGAGAGAGAGAAGATAAGAGATGAGAAGAGAAGAGAAAAAAAGAGAGAGAAGAGAACTGAAGACAAGAAAAGAGAAGAGATGAGAGAGAGAGAGACGAAAAGAAAGGAAGTAAGAGAGCGCAAGGCCAAATAAACATTACTCCAGCTAGAAACACCACAACACAGAAGAGAGAGAATACGAGAGCGAGAGTAAACGCAAGCAATTACATTCCAATCTATCTCTCCCCTTAATTGCCGTATCAGAACATCCGCATTAGACAATCTCCCACTACCACCGATCCATTATTGCACACATGCATAATATCAGGCGGGTATCAAATTGCAAGAGTAATTCGCAACACGATTAGCAACAGCTGAGGTGTAATGGGAGAGTCGCCATCGCCGCCCATCCCGCGCTCCCGAAGTACTCTTGGGCGATTGGCGAGGCTCTTGTCTTGTTGATTTGGCTGCGTTGCAATCTGGGGCTGATTTGGTTGCTGGTTGGCGCTGTTGGTGTTTGTTGATAGGTCATGCAGAGGCGGCTAGTAAGCAAGCAAGTATGTACACACGCATGCGCAGACGTGTGCACACACACACACACACAAATTCACACAAATTCACATCCAAATACACACATAAAATCTTAGAAACAGATATATATTATCATCATAAACATCCATAAGCGAACGACACACGAATGACACGCACGTCACACGTATCCCACGAACGACACACAAACTACGAATCCCACGAATGACATATAAATCACGAACGACACATGAATTACGAACGACACACGAATAACACAAATCCCACGAACGACACACGAAACCCACGAACGATACACGAACGACACACGAAACCCACGAACGACACCATGAATATCTATCTCCCTCAGAGCATCGGCTTAAGCAACGACACCACGACCTAATCAAGCACAGTCACCACACGTCATCACTAAGATCATGATGACCAAGCTTTCACCAACATCACTGCCGAGTCATCATCGCCATCATCATCATCACAACAACTCCCCCCTCCCCCTTTCCCCCCCTTCCCCCCCCCCCCTTCCCCCCCTTCCCCCCCCCCCCGACACGAAAACCTTTTAAAAGAAAGTGATGACCCAAACACTCTCGGGTCAGCATTGGAGTCAGCATTAAACACGATCAGTATGTGTGATGCTGAGGTGGCTTGTGCAGTCTGAGGTTAATTTGAGATTTGAGATTTTTTTTTTTTCTTTTTTTTTTTTTTTGAGAAGATGAGGTGTGGGGATTTGATGGGTTGGTGTGGGATGAGGGGGGGGGGGAGTGTGGAGGAGGGGAAAGGGAGGGAGTGGTGGAGGAGGGGAATGGAGGGGGTAAAGGGAGGGAGTGGAGGAGGGGAAAGGGAAGGGAGGGGTGGAGGGGGAGATGGAAGGGAGTGAGGGAGTGGAGGAGGGGAAAGGGAGGGAGTGGAGGGGGGGGGGGAAGGGAAGGGAATGGAGAGAAGAAATGGGAGAGAATGGAGGAGCGTAAAGGGAGGAAGTGGAGGGGGGTAAAGGGAGGGAGAGGAGGGGGGGGGAAGGGTAGGGAGGTGAGGGACGAAAGGGAGAGAGTAGAGGAGGAAAAGGAAGGGAAGGGGAGAGGGTGGATGGGGGAAAAGGGAAGGGGAAAGGAAGATGAATAGGGGGGGAGAAGAGAAAGATGGAGGGGGAAGAGGAAAAGAGAAGAGGAAGATGGAAGGGGGAAGAGGAAAAGAAAAGAAGGAAGGGAAGGGAGTATGGAAGAGCCCATAGAAAGGGGAAGGGAAGAGAAAATAGGGAGAGAAATGAACCGGTTACATACACCATGTACACCCCACCACGCGTACACAACTTTATGTATACCAATCGACGCACACATATCCCCCCCTCCCCCATCCCACCCCCACCCCGCACACACGTGACAGAAAGATAGCAAAAGGAATTAAAGGTGAAGATGAGGAAATAACGAGTAATTATAAGTTTTATGGATTCCTGGTCATATCTTACCCTCATTTTTTTTTTTTTTTTATATAAGGGTAGGTGGATCATACTGTTTTTTATTTATTTGTTTGTTTGTTTGTTTATGCTTTGTTTTCGTTGTTTTTTCTCTTTTTCAATAGTATTTTCAATTTATAAATAAGGATGGGGATTCTGGTGTCATCGTGCAAAAGCTATTGATAATGATGATGATGATGATGAAGATTAATGATAGCCATGATGTTAATAGGAATTATGATGATAATAAGGATAATAACCATAATAATATCAATGATAATGATAATGGTAATAATGATGATAATGATAATGATTAGTTATAATAACAGCAATAATAAGTGATGATAACAATGATAATGACATTAATGATAATAATAAAAATAATAACAATGATAATGACGATAATAACAATTCATAACAGCGAAAATCATAATAATAAAAATAAAACAATAGCGACCCTTTTTCACACCAAACAGCCAATCAACCGACAACCAATTAACCCACAAGTGTACCGTTATACCATTGTACCGTTAATGCGAAGAAGTGTTCTTTGATACATTGGTTTATGTTCTTCATTAATTATTGGGCGAGTAAGCGATTGTCTTTAAGATATCATTTATATAAGAAGCTTCATTTTATTTTTATTTTTTTATTATTATTATTTTTTTAATTAACGGCTGTTGTTGTTGTTTTTCATTGTTATTATCATCTGTGTTTGTTGTTTTTATTTTTGTTATGTTTTATTTAATCCTCACCGTCACTGTTA
>BOPN01004657.1:86125-117695 GCA_017312705.2 Penaeus japonicus
ATATGAGCGAGTGAAAGACTCGAAAAACTGTTGTTATTATTCACTATTTAAACAAACAAACAAGCATGTCGAAACATGGTAGAAATGATCAGGTTCAGAGTGTAGAAAAGGTCAGGTGGAAGGGGGGGAGGGGGTGAAGAGAGGTCAGATATGTAGGGTGTGGGATAAGGGAGGGGGGGAGGGGGGAAGAGGAGGCAAAGAGGCGAAGACAGGTCAAGTAGGGTCGAGTTATCGGGGTCAATGGATAGGGGATGGGAGGAAAGGGGGGAAAAAAGGTCAAAGAAGAGGAATGGAAAGAGGTAGAAAGGATTAAGAGAAGAGAATAAATGAGAAGGATAAAAACAGTACATAGAAGAGAATAGAGGGAGGTAGAAGGGGCATGGAGAGACAGAAGGAAAGAGGAAATGAGAAAGAAGAAAATAATGTGGAAGGGGAAGAGAACAAAAGAAGAAAGACGAGAAGGAACAAAAAGAAAGTGAAGACAGAACAAGGAGAAAGAGATAAAAAAAACATACAAATAACAAACAGAAAATAAAGTAAGAACTAGAAACTAGAACTAGAAAAAGTAAAAAGAAAGTGCAGAAAGAATAAGAACGAAGAGGAGACGGGGGAAAGAAGGATAAGAAGAGGGAGAAGGACAAAAAAATAAAGTGGTAGTAGGGAGTGTGTGTGGGGGGAGGGGGGGACCAGTCCCGACGCACCTCTTGAGAAATTAGTTATGCGTGCACTAACTTCATAATGATTAGTGACAGCTATTCCTAGTCTACAGCCTTATCAAATTCACTTGCTTGTCTTCATTTTTTTTATTCAGATGAAGGTTATTTAAGGTCTTTTTAGGTCTTTTAATCCGTTCATTTGCTGTATATTGTCTTTTGTTATTAATAAGAAAAGGAATTGGTATATCATTTTTTTGCTTATTGAATTATGAAATTGATTTCGGAATTATTCATAAGGTTATGAGTTGCCGATATGTTTTTTTTTCATATTAATTTTTCCCTAAACATTTTCAAAACTATGATCAAAAGTTAAAGGTGAATTATGTTCTTTAATACCAACGTGTTGTGTTTTTAAAAAATAATTGTGGAGATAAAGGCATTTTTAAAACCAGTACGGGTGGCATTAGATTACAATGGAGATTAAACTGAAGAAAAATACTATCCTAACAATTTGAAAACACGAGGTTGCCTAATCATGCTTATTATGAGAATTAGAAAATAATAATAATTAAAAAAGTCCTAAATTCTTTTCTGTAAAATTATGAGTAATTTTGATATATAATGGTATAAATTATTAGAAATTTATTACCAGCAATAAATAAACACTTCTTTATTCTATGATATATTACCCGGATGAATTGATGTTTAAGAAATTAAAACTATATATCGTTAATATGTACTGGATATAATTCATAGTGTATTCACTATGGAAACAGACAGAAGCAGACACACACACACACTAACTCTCTCTAACTCTCTCTCTCTTTCTCTCTCTGCCACAAACATACACACACAAACAAACAAACAAACACACAAACACACACCCATACAAACAAACAAACAAACACCCACACCCACATAAACACCCCCCCCACACACACACACCACCCCAAACACAAACACTAAAACACGAAATAAAAAACCCAACCTACGCAACCCACCTACTGTCGCGTTGAAATAGAGGAACACGACGTAACACCCTGTAACACGACGTAACACGCTATGATAACAAGAACACGATAACTCCCGGAATTTCGTATATTTTACGGGACTGTTATTACCTACGCAAGGATGACGTCACGCTCCGTGGAACGCCTATGGATCGGTGTCGATATGTAAAAAAAAAAGAATATAAAAAAGGAAAAAGGTTATGATGTAATCGTGTTTGGCTGTGTGATGTGTGAAGGGTAGGGGGAGAGGGAAGGGGAGGGGGGAATAGAGGTTGATAAAGGGGGGGTGGGGGGTAAATAGGTTTAATTGTGATGACTTATTATGATGATGATAGTAATAATAATGATGATAATATTGATAATAATAGTAATGAGAATAATGATAATAATAGTAATGAGAATAATGATAATAATAGTAATGAGAATAATGATAATAATAGTAATGAGAATAATGATAATAATAGTAATGAGAATAATGATAATAATAGTAATGAGAATAATAGTAATGAGAATAATGATAATGATAATAATAATGATAATAATAATAATGATAATAATAATAATGATGATAATAATAATGATAATAATAATAATGATATAATAACGATAATGATAATAACAATGATAATAATAATAATAATAATAATGATAATAATAATGATAATAATAATAATAATAATGATAATAAAGATAATATTGATAATAATAATGATGATATTGATAATAATAATGATAATATTGATGATAATAAAGATAATATTGATAATAATGATAATATTGATGATAACAATAATAATGATAAAATTAATGATGATAATAATAATAATAATAATGATAATATTGATAATGATAATATTGATAATAATAATATTGATAATGATAATATTGATGATGATAATATTGATAATGATAATATTGATAATAATAATATTGATAACTATGATAATAATGATATAAATGATCATAATAATAATGGTGACAATGATGACTAAAGCAATAATAATAACGATGATGATAAATATGATAATGATAATGAAGATGGTACTAGACAAAATGATTAAGATAATAAAGATAAAGTTGATGAAAATAATAATAATAATAACAATAACAACAATAATAATAGTAATGATAATAATAATAATAATAATAATAATAATAATAATAATAATAATAATAATAATAATAATAATAACAATAACAATAATAATAATAACAATAATAACAATAATAATAATAATAATAATAATAATGATAAATGTAACAGTCTACATAATACAGAAAGGAGACGGGGGGAGGAGGGGAGCATAGGAACGAGGGAAGGGCGGTTAGGGAGTAGGGGAGGGGGGGAGGGAGAAGGGGGAAGGGGGAAGGGTTGAAAAAAAGACTTATATCAACTCACAATCGTATTGATCTCACTTGCAATCAGTGGCGGAACGGCATTCAGTTGCGTGAAAAGTGAGAGTGAATAATTTAGTGCAACTGAGAGTGTTGTGTTGGTTACCTGTGTTTTTCGACTGACGAGATAATTTGATTGTAACTGGTTGTGTATGGTTAGTGTTTTTTTGTTTTTTTGTTTTGATTTGTAATTCTGTGTTTTTGTGGGCGTTGGTGTGGGTATTTGTGTTTCTTTGTGGGTGGATATTTGTTGTGGTTAGTTAAGCAGTGGTGTTGATAAGATTTGGATTAGAAATTCGATCAAATTGGATAGAAAATACGATAAATTTGGATAGAAAATACGATAAATTTGGATAGAAAATTCGATAAATTTGGATACAAAATTCGATAAATTTGGATACAAAATTCGATAAATTTGGATACAAAACTCGATAGATTTTGATGCAAAAAAGGGCGTAGATATTTTGAAGTCAACTACCAATATCATGACGTCACTTTTAAAACATATTTTGCTGTTCCAAGATGTCTTCTAACAACAAACAAGCTTACGTCATAATTTAGAACACAGTGGCTCTTCATACGCAAAAAATAAAAACAGCAAAGTATAAGACTCCCCTGAAAGAAATGGATAATTTAAAAAGAAGAAGCGGGCGTGCAGACGAGCGTAAAGAAATGAGTCATATGAAATATCTCTCTTCTGTCTGGGTCGTCTCTCTCTCTCTCTCTCTCTCTCTCTCTCTCTCTCTCTCTCTCTCTCTCTCTCTCTCTCTCTCTCTCTCTCTCTCTCTCTCTCTCTCTCTCTCTCTCTCTCTCTCTCTCTCTCTCTCTCTCTCTCTCTCTCTCTCTCTCTCTCTCTCTCTCTCTCTCTCTCTCTCTCTCTCTCTCTCTCTCTCTCTCTCTCTCTCACTACCTTCCCTGGCGTCTTGTCTCGTTTGGGTCTCAAAGTACTTCGTTCGTCGTTCGCTGATTTAGTCGTGGGTTGTAGAGGTTTTTGAATGTTTCTCTTTTGTTTTAGCTTTTATTTTTTTTAGTCCTATGCAGGAAATAACAAACAACTCGAGAGGGAGTTTTGCATGGGTTGCTCAAGTTCCTAAAGCTCATTTCCTGCAGAAGGGAAATGCCTTTTGCAGATGAGTTGAACTTGGTCATGGGGTATTTTTTGTCTTCCATACTGATGAGTATCTTACCATGAATTGCTCATAACCCTTTTAAAGAACCACAAGAAAAAGACTCCTCCATGAGCGAATGGTTCAATATATACCATATATAAACCTCTAAATTTCAAAAATCCGATTTTCACCAAAGCAATTCAGGCAAACGATAAGCAAACGACTCAATTCAAAGAACAAGTCTTCAAAGTAAGAAGGGTTTTGTCTCCCGATCTCAAAGGTGGTTCTTGTCTGGTAAGAAATAGTTCTCAAAGCTATTTCCTTTTCGTGTACAAAGGCTCTGCGCGGAGTTTCGTGGTCGTAGACAGCAGACTCGCTCCGTCCTCTGGAATTTATCATTACCGGATACCGTATTTACTACGAGTTAATGAAACGGGCCATTGCTCTTTCGCCGTCGCTGGGCGGGCTTTCCGCTCCGGCTGTCGGGAAAGAGGCCGGTTTTAGGTTTCGTTTGGTCATGGAAAGCAAGAGAGAGTCCTCTTCGAAATGGCTTTGTCAAGTAAGAAGAAAATATATAACGCCTGATGAACACTGAACTTTGGCTGGCAAGAGTCGGGGCAATTTCATTCACCTCCCCTCCCCCTCCCCCCTCCCCCCTCCCCCTCCCTCGGATCCTTCCCTCCCTCCCTCCCTCCCTCCCTCCCCAGCCTCTCCTGTGCCCTCCCCTCCCTCCCCCCTCCCCTCGAGTGGTGGACATGGTGGTCGCCCTTTCGAGCTCGCTGATTGGTCGCCTCGCTCCGCCCCCAGTGTAGTTCGGAGCGGTTCGGCCCGACTGCCGCCTGTGACCATTTCGTATTTTTGCTCTATTTTACATCGCTCCTCCATCGTATTCCTCCAATCCTGAAATATCCGCATAGAAACCTACCCCCTCGATCTATTCAGCGAGGGAAAAAGAGCATGAGAGGTAAAATAGCGAAGGAATAAGACGAGAATCCTCCCTTGGTGGCGAAACGGGCGCGTTGGCAACCGGGGCGAGGAGGAGCGCGTTCCTCCCCCGAGCGAGACCCGGGCGCACTTCTCGAGGGCGAGCCGAGGTCGAAACAGGTAAGCTTTGCGGCGCTGCGACGGACGCCTTCCTTCCCCCTTCCCCCGCCCCGTAACCCATCCTATTTTTCATTCTTTCCCTATTGCTTCGTAAGGATTTAGTCGGTTGGAGTATCTATCGTCCCTCGATCCTTTTTATTTCTCAAAGTCTTTCTCTTCCTCCTCCCCGGTGCTCCCATTTTCCCCCCAAAAAAGAAAAAAAAATCTTCGTTCTTTCTCTCTCTCTCGTCCGCCCCCCTCTCTCTCTCCCCCCCCCATCCCCACTTCCTCCTCCTCCCCTCCCCTCCCTCCTTCCCCCCCCCTCTTAAAAGGGAGATTATTCCCTTGTGTTGCGTTGAAATTCCGGCTTTAAAACTCGCCAAGAGGAACCGGGAGTGCAAAGTGTGGACCGTCGACTTCTGCAACGAGAGCTCACGGTATATCGGCGTGGACGTGCTTGCAACATACATATTTGTGTATCTCTCGTGTTATTCCTTTGTGTTTTGTGTGTGGAACGGCCATGATATTGATGATGATCATGATGATGAAGGTTGCAAATTTTGGTATTTCGGTTCTCTTATGTTGCAAGAAAGTGTATGGAAGTGTGGGAAGCCGTTATTATTATTAAAACACTCACAACATACACATATATATACCAGGCTGAGGTTGGCGAACGGGAAGAGGGAAGAGGAAGAGAGCGAGACAAAGGAAAAGCTCGACCAACGTTTTTGTGGGGGAAGTGTGCGCTGGAAGTGGCATCCTGGTTCGGAATCTATTGTATTTTATACCCCTTCTCCTAAGTAATCCTATTTCGATCTTCATTTCAATTGGAATTAAGACTCTCGGTGTCTCTGGGTACACATAGCCAGAAGAAAAAGAAGTTAAACGGCAGTTCTTTAATATAAAAAGCTTTAAAATCTCAAGAAAAGGAAGTTCGAGGTGTTTTGTGTGTGAATAAACTTCAATTATTCGGCATTTTTGGAAAGTGCTAATCCGGCAGTGACTCCTCCCCGAAGACCGGCACGTCAGAATAGTTTTGTTTCAGTTGAGCTTTTTCAGTGCTTCAGTGAAATGCTTCTTATCAAGTGATGCAGTGAGTGAGATTTGGCAAGACCTTTTGGTGAATGTGAAGAAGACTTGTATTGAAGGCGAGTCCCAGCCGGCGAGTGTGTGTGTGGGGGAGGGAGGGGTAGGGGTAGGGGAATGTGTCTTGGAACCGAATGAACGAGGGGGAAGAAGAAGAAGAGGAAGAGGAGGAGAAGGAAGAGGAGAAAGAGTGCCTAATCCGATCAAAAGTGAGCATAAATCCAGAGGAAAGTGAACCGGAAGCGCCGGCCGAACGGACACTGTGCGTCGAGAAAGAGTGCGAGCGTGGAAAGAGGCCTGGATAGAGGAGGTCAAGACACTCCTGGTGGCTGAAGGAGCCTCGTTGGTTGGGCCTAGCGAGGAGGGAGGAGGAGGAGGAGGAGGAGGAGGATGGCAGAGGTTGTGGGCGAGTGAGTCCTTGTCTGTGAAGATGGAGGGGGAGGGGGAAGGGAGGGAGTGAGAGAGGGGGGTGGGGTTGGAAAATGGGAGGGAGGGAGGGAGGGGAAGGTAGGTAGGTAGGTGGGTTAGGGTGGGAGGTAGGATGGTTGGTTTAGGGGAGGGGGTGGGGTGTTAGGGACGGGAGGGAGGGGAGGGAGTGAGGTAGGTAGGATGGCTGGGGGAGGAGGAGGTGGGAGGAAGGTAGGGGGGGGGGGAGGGATGGATGGCCGCGTTTGGGTCGGTGCTGCCATCTGTCGCCGCTAGGTGGCGTTGGGGTGTAGGATTTTTTTCTCTTCAAAAATTTTGAGGGATTTTAATTTCTGCGAATTTTTTTTTTATCCATTTCTAGTCCTACCGTTTGGTTGGTTTTAATTTTTTTTAATGCCATGTGAGGGAACTTGGTTTAACTTGGTTTTTGTTTGTACATTCGTTTGTTCACTCGTCGGGATATCCTTACGTATGGTAGACTGACTGACTGGCTTAGGATTTGGCAGGTCAAACTCCCGAGATGGGCTGGCGGGCGGGCGGGAGGGAGGGAGGGCGGGCGGGGGCAGGCGAGCGCGCCATGTGGGTGGTGGTGGTGGTGGTGCGCGCCCGCAACATCCATCCACCAGCTACCCAACCTTTCTGACGCCTCCCTCTCCCCCCATCCCTCCCTCTCCTCCTCCTTCCCCTCCTCCCCCTCCTCCCTCTCCTCCCCATCCCTCTCCTCCTTCCCCCCCATCCCTCCGTCCCTCTCCTCCTCCCTCCATCCTCTGTCCCTCCATCCTCTGTCCACTCATATCCCCTCCTCCTCCTCTACCTCCTCCCCCTCCCCCCCTACCTTCCTCCTCCCCCCTCCCCTCAACACTCAAAACCGCCTGCTGTTCCTTGTTGCTTCTCGCCTCCAGAGTTCTGTTTATATATCGAGCTTTTGTGGTATTTATTGGATTGTTTTTGTGTCTAAGTGTTCCGTTTTGTTTTGTTGTGGCGTTTTTGTTTTTTTGTGAAAGAAAATAGATCCGGTTTTGTAGAGAAACTTGTTGCTTACTCTTATTTGTTCTTTTCTTGGCCAGCTTCTCACTGTCTAATATTTCTTGCTATTCTTTTTTTTTACAAATAGCTCATTCTTCTTCACTTGATCCATTTTTCTTTTTTAAATTCTGTTCCCTCTTCTTTCTCTCCCTCCCCTCCCCCTCCCCCTCCTCCCTCCTGTCTCTCTCTCTCCCTCTCCCCGGTTTTTATTTACTTCGTTAGCCAGTCCCATTTAGCAGTTAGACGTGTCTCCTCTCTCGCCTTATCTCTACCTCCACTTACCGTCTTCATTCTCTCGTTCTCTCTTCCCTGTGTCGTCCCAGTCTTCTCAAGGGCCCTTCTCGCGTCTTTCGCCATCTTTAAATTTTTTTTTCTTATTTTTCTTAACTGCATTTTGTGGGGAAGGGTTGCTTTTGTATTTCGGTTTGTGCCTTTTCTCTCCGTTTGTTACTTTCCCCATTTTTGTTGAATTTTACCTTTCCTCTTCTGGTGGATTAGGTAATGTTTGTTGGAGTTTTGGTTTTGTTTGTAACTGGCCATTGACGTTATCATATCTTATCTCTCTTTCCAGGCGTGATGAGGTATCTCTGACGACGGCAAGGAAGTGAGGGAGAGCGTGAGGAGGAGAGAGAGAGAGAGTGAGACAAGAGCGGCGCGGAAGAGAGCGAGAGGCAGCCCCTCAGAAGACGAGAGACACACAGAGAGAGAGAGAGAGGGAGAAGGACTAGTCGTTGCGGTCAGGAGAGCGAGAGAGGAGCGGCTGCGGGTAGACGAGGCAGCGAGAGGAAGGTGGTGGTGGTGGAGGCGGAGGCGGCGGCGACGGTGGTGGTGTGTGCGTGCGTGTGTGTGAGCGCGCACGCGAGTGTCAGCCAGCCACGCCAGTCTTCTTCGTGTTACTTTCTCGACGTCCTGCTGCCATGCGTCCTGCCCGGTAACGACCTGGCACATGAGTGACGTCGACCAGAGCCTGCGTCAGCTCCTGGCTTCCTACGACTCGGCAGCGGCACGACCCAGACAGCCCCAGAACCAAAGGTGAGGCCACGACTGGAACGACACGTGGGGCGGGGGCGAGGGAACGAGTGAGTGAGTGCGTGCGTTTGTGTGCGTGTGTGACTGTACGTCTTGCTTGGGGCCAGTCAGGGAGGGAGGGAAGGGGGAGGGGAACTGGGTATGTTCGACTGACTGTGTGCGCGTCTTCTGTGCGAATGTGCTAGATTAGGAAGGGGGAGGGGGCAGGGAGGGAGGGAGGTCATATGTGCGCGTATGTACTAGACTAGGGAGGGATAATGGGGGGGGGGGGTCGTGTGGTAGGTTAGGGAGGGCAGGGTAGGGACAGGGCAGGATAGGGGGTTCAAACGGTTCAAAGCAGTTAGGATTACCAGTCAGCTCTTCGCCGAAATCCACTTTCTTGGAATCTGTATTTCCAAGACCATCATTCTAGGAGCAGCATAGAAGTACTCCTTAGGCTCATTAACCCTCGTACTAGGTCGAAATAACTAGAAATCCAGTAGATAGAACAACCGCCTTTTTGACTGAGCTTCGCGAGAGAACAAGGGAATAGACGGAGCCTCCCAAGACGGGACACGAGGGCACCGCCTGCCAAGTACGAGTCGGTGCGGGCGCCAATCTTGCAGACGGAGGACAAGGCGTGTACTGTGGTCCTCCTCCCGGAAGTTGCACGATTCTACATTGGGTGTTGCAAGACAGACGCTAAAGAAAGAAGGGACACGTTATAAGAGGAATGGAAGTTTGGGGATATATTTAGGTGTTTGTGTGTCTGTGTGTGTGTTTGCTTTTGTATACATGTTTTTTTGTGGATTATGTATATATATTTTAAGTTTTATTTTGTGTTCAACTTTTTATTTTCTGTATGTGGGTTTTATTTCTAATAATGCAGGGCCCGGTTCAAAAAGAGTACCCAGTCAAATTGTCATGAACAGATTTCTTGAACTCCTGGCCTTGGAAGTGATGTGTTTTTTTGTTTTGCTTTTTTTTTTTACTACTCGTTCTTAGGACAAACCCAATATCACCGAAGGCCAGAAACACGTGTTGTGTATATATTTTCAGCATTTATTATTTTCTCAATTTAATTTTATAAGTCTTGGGTAATTATTTTCCTTATGTAATGGTGGCTATCTCGGGGCGATTCCCGGGAAGTGAACTACATAATGTGCAGCATCCTGGCTTGTAGAGGATGCACTGGTCGCCTACCGTCATTATGCTGTTGAAACAATCAAGCCACTTCAGCAAGCCCACATGACTGAGGGGGTTCGGGGTTGGGGTTGGGGGAGGGGAGGGGAGTGGGGGTGTAGTGTGGCCAAGTGTCGGACTTGGGAAGGAGGGTGGGTGGGGTGAGGGAGGGGGGAGGGGGAGTGTTAAGGGTGAGCGGGAGATAGATGGAGGGGGGTGGGGGGGAGGGTAGAAGGGGAAAGGGGAGTCAAGAATTGGACTGTTGCGGAGTGAGTAAAGGAGGCATTGTAACCCATCTCTCCTTCTCTCCCCTCTCTCCCCTCTCTCCTCCCTCTCTCCCTCCTTCCCTTCATAACTCCCACGGTTCCTCTCCCCTTCTCCCCTGCTCTCCCTCTGCCCTCCTCTCCTTCAACCCTCCCGTAATCCTTTCCCCTCCTTCCCCTCATCCCTCCTCTTTCTCTTTCCTTTCCCTCACCACCACCTTTCTCTTTTCCCTCATCCCTCCTCCCTCTTTCTTTCCCCGTCCTCCTTCCCCTCACCCCTTCTTCCTTCCTCCTTTCCCCCCACCCCCCCTCTTTCCCCCCACCCCCCCTCTTTCCCCTACCTTCTTTCCTTCCCTCCTTCCCCTCACCCCTCCTCCCTCTTTTGTTCCCCGTCCTCCTTTCCCTCACCCCTCCCTCCTCCCTCCCTCTTTCTTTCCCCGTCCTGCTTTCCCTTACCCCTCCTCCTATTTCCCCTTCCTTCCTTCCTTCCCCTCACCCTCCTATTTCCCCTTCCTTCCCCTCACCCCTCCTTCCCCTCGTCTCCCACCAGGCTAGTTTGTGGGCTTGTCTGGCCTGCTCTTGTCACCTCCGAGTACTCGCACAATGGTGTTCCTCTGGCCATTTTCTGTGACATGATCTTACAATTAGTACTATTACTACTATTACTGTTATTTTTTTAAAATATACTATTTTATGTTTTGTCAATGTGAATGACTTGCTGTTGCCCACGCCTGTATGTAAGAATGATTTAATTTGTTGAGTGTATGTGAAGATAACTATTTTTTTTTGTTAATGGCTGCCGCTGGTGCCCTGGTTTTATTTGTTTAATTAAAAATTATAAAATGGATTTTCCACTGCCATGCGACTGATGCCAACCCAGAATTCATGCAAGTTTTATTATTTTTTTTTTTTGTTTCTATGTATATTTTTTTGTGTACATGTCTGGGATCGTATCAGCTGTGTTGCCATAGACTAGACCTTTTTTTTTTAGTGTGCCCACTTCATAGTTATAGACTTTTATTATCTAGTCTTGCTATGCAGGCACGGAAACGGTGTCTTGTCATGCCGGTTGCTCTGTCATTTTCCCAGATAAAAGCTTTAGTCCAGAGCTGCTCTTAGCCAAAACCTTTTTTAAAAAACTTATGATTAAAAGGTTTTAGGTGATGTTACTCCATAATCTATTTTTTTTTTACTTTATTAAATCTAAAGCTGATGCCTATTAGGTGTTAGACATTTACTCTTTTTTAATGCTAATATATGCACCTTTCATTTTTGCAGTTGGCTCTAACAGCCATCTAACGAAGTTCTCTAGAACCCAGAATTTTATATATTGAATAGGTAAATGAGAATTTTGTGTTTTGCATGTTTTAGTATCTCTGTTTGGGCCCATTTCCCCCCACTATCTCTTCTCTTTAATATTCTGTTGAGTCTTGCATGCTGTCACCACCTCTTCCTTCTCCTGTCAGAATTCAGGTGGATGTTTCACATTAATAATAAATCCCTTTAAAAAAATATTGCTGCCACTAAGTCCACTAGTTCATAACAGACCATCTAGTTTCCTTCCTTACTAATGCTAAATGTGTAGTTGGATCAGTTGAGGATTGTAATATTTGGTTGAGAAACTGACATAGTGTGGATGAGAGAGATTGACATAATGACATAGAGCTGACGGAGGAACATGCGATCGAACCAGTAATCGAGTTCTCCCTTTGCAGAGAAAGAGGGATGGTAATGCCTGGCCAGGGTGGAAGATCCTTTGACATTATCCGACAGATTGTCGGAAATGTGGTCAATATCTTCAATAAGCGGGCCTCGCCCTGCACGGCACCATGCGACGGCATGGTCCTTAAGATGCACTACCAATGGACCTTCTGGGTCTTGCTTGGCGGCTTCTCAGCCATTTGGTATTCGTGGTACCACAGGGACGTCATTACCTGTGCGTCTCACTTCAATGCGGAGACGCAGGTGAGGTTGGATTACATCAACATTTGCCTTTCGTACCCGTTCGTGCAGGGCGCGGGCGAGGACCTGGACGAAGGGGAGGGCGGCCAGCGGCGCTACCTCCTCTTCTACCGCTGGATCCACTGGGCTCTGCTCCTCTTGGCGGGCATCTACTACATCCCGCGCAAGATCTCCAAGACGTCCGAGAACACCAAAGTCAAGAAGCTGATCGAGGATCTGGCTGTCAATGCCCACCGTTACGACGGCTTGGAGCGGGAGCTGGTGGACCGCACCGCCCGCTACATCGCCATTAACCTCAAGACCCACAATGGGCTCTATTACAAATACCTGACGTGCAACCTGGTCGCGCTGCTCGTCGACATCTTCTGCTTCCAATTCCTGGACTTCGTGTTCCAGGGGCGGTTCTTGCGCTACGGCTTCCAGGCCTACCCGTTCAACCGCGACCCGCAGCAGTTCACCGACTACATGTCCGAGATGTTCCCGCCCTTTGCCGATTGCGAGTTGCACAACGAGGTCCAGCTGACCAACAAGCGAATCGAGCGCCTCGGTTGCCACCTGACCGTCATGGAGCTATACGAGAAGGTGTTCCTGGCGCTGTGGCTCTGGCTCATTGTCCTCACCTCCATCACGGTGGGCTACATCATCTTCTTGTCTCTCATGTGGGTTCCGTGGGCGCGCCTCTTCATGCTGCGCATCGCCAAGCCCCTCAGCGCTAAGGACACCATTCGCAACACCATCTGCAACATCGTGAGCAGCTGCAAGATCGGCGACGTGTACCTGCTGTACCGCCTCAAGCAGCACTTTAGCCACGCTCGATACTACGAGCTGTTGACCCGCCTCTCCGACCCCGACTTCCTGCGGACAATGCTCGATTCCGTGTCCATCGACCATCACGGGCACGGCAAGGGCGGCGGCGGCGGCGGGCCCGACCTCCGGCAGCGCACGAACAAGAACCCGAAACCTGCAGGCAAGTTCCACGATGCCCTCTTTCGCACTCCAGGGGAAGGGGGCTATCTTCCCAACTCCAGTATCTTAGTTGAATAACGGTTAGACTGACTCTACTTGCCGGGAAGGAATTTGTTCCCTCCCCCCCTACCCCTCCAACCAAAAAAAAAAGCACAAAACACACACGTACACGTAAGTGAGGGGAAAGCTCGACTGCCAGAAGCCAACCAACCAACCAACCAACCAAATCAAAGAGTAATTATGACGGTACTTCTCATAATGGATAGTACAAAAAAGAGAGGACGTTTTAGGCGCTGTGTTTCTGGCATTTTTGTTGACGGGAAAGATTCTGACGTTGACTAAGCGATGCGGTGGGAGGAAATAGTGCTGTTGATATTATATATTTTTTAGTGTGGATGATGCGATGCGATGCGATGTGATGATGTGATGCGTTTGTGATGTTGAGTTATTTTTTAGTACGTTGTTATATTGACTGCATTTTATAGTTACCGTAGCTGTTTTGTACTTAAGGTTATTTTTTACATCTAATATATAAGATAACAAACGGACGTTGCCAGTTATTGCATTTATTGTCTTCTGCTTTTTATATGGCATTTATAAAAAAAAATCTAGTTTCTTGCATTTTTATAAAGGCGTTTTAAGGACAAGAAAACTAAACTGTTTTGACTTGACCATTCCACGATTTATTTAGGGGTTTGGGAGGGAGGGAGGGGGGAGGGGGACTCGGGGATAAAGGGTGGGGGAGAGGGAGTGGGAGTGGGAGTAGGGGGCGACAACGGAGTAGGACGCAGCAACAGTTGTGAGACGAATCTGCTTCAGTCTGTTTTTTTATTCCTTATTAATAAAAATCAAACGATTCCTGTCTTTTCATTTTCCACCTTCCTTCTTTCCTAAGCATGGGCTCAGCTTTAGACAAACTGGTAATCTGAAGAGGCATGGTTGTGGGCACAGGCTGGTTTATGGCACGACGCTGGACAGTGAGAGAATAACCCGCTTTGTTTTGATAAGCTTTGTTTCAGGTGCTTCCTCCCGTCTTGGCAACTTCAGACGCCTAATGTGGTTAAATTGATTTTTCAGGACCTGAAAGATGGCTATCATAGGCCACGGGGGCACAGACATTGTCCGCCAGTTGGTGGGTAATGTGGTGAACATCTTCAAGAAGAAGCGTGCGCCGTGCACCTCCCCCTGCGACGGTCTAATCCTCAAGATGCACTACCAATGGACCTTCTGGCTCTTACTAGCCGGCTTCTCTGCCGTGTGGTACTCCTGGTACCACCGCGACGTGATCACGTGCGTCTCGCATTTCAACGCTGAGACCCAGGTCCGTTTAGATTACATTAACATCTGCCTCTCGTACCCCTACGTGGAGGAAGGCACCTCCGACCGCAGGTTCCTGCTCTTCTACAGGTGGATCCACTGGACTCTCCTGGTGCTAGCTGGCATTTACTACATCCCCCGTAAAATCTCCAAGAATTCCGAGAACCCCAAGGTCAAGAAGCTGATCGAGGACCTGGCGGTGAACTCGCACCGCTACGACCAGGTCGAGCGCGAGCTGGTGGACCGCGCCGCCCGCTACATCGCCAACAACCTTAAGACGCACAACGGGCTCTACTACAAGTTCGTCACTTGTAACTTGGTAGCCCTGGTGGTGGACATCATCAGCTTCCAGTTCCTCGACTTCGTGTTCCAGGGTCGCTTCCTGCACTACGGCTGGATGGCCTATCCCTACAGCCGCGACCCCGTGAATTTCTCCGACTACATGTCCCGGACGTTCCCGCCCTTCGCCAAGTGCGAGCTGGGCGTCGTCAACAAGCTGGTGGGCCAGAGGACGGAGAAATTCGGTTGCCACTTGACGGTGATGGAGCTGTACGAGAAGGTGTTCCTCGGCGTGTGGGTGTGGCTTATCCTGCTTACTACGATCACGTGCGCTTATCTCATCTTCCTCGGCTTCATGTGGCTTCCGTACTTCCGCCTGATGATGCTCAAGGTGGCCAAGCCTCTCAATGCCAAAGACACTGTGAGCAACACCATCGTCTCCGTCGTGAACTGCTGCAAGATCGGCGACGTCTACCTGCTCTACAGACTGAAGCAGCACCTGAGTCACGCTCGCTTCTACGAGCTCCTGACGAGGCTCTCCGACCCCGAGCTGATCAAGACCATGCTGGAGGACCCCGCCGACCGCGCCATCAACGCCAAGAACCAGGACAACATGCGCGGCCGGAAGCAGGCGGGCATGAACATGGGCGGACCCAAGGGCAAGTTCGGCGGACCGAATGATCTCTTTATCTCCCAGGATTACGGCCGACCCAACACGAGTATTCTAGTTGAGTAAGCCTCGCCTCTCGAGTCCAGGATTCCAGGGGAAGTGGCGACTCATCCTAGTTTGTTTTTTTAAGAAAAGAAGTAGAAGAAGAAAGTACTTATTTTTATCAATTTTTAAAATCTGATGTTCAGTGATAAACCCACCCCGGGAGGTCGTGCCGTCCCAAGTGAAGGTGAACTTAAGGCCCCTTTGAGTGCTGCCTTGGAAAAAAGGTACCGGACGCTCTATACTTTTTATACAATTCTGCTACACAACTTCTCGGTGTGTACAACTCATTAGTGATATCTATATTATTAACATTCTTGTGACTGTGTTATTTGTGGAAGCCAATCCAATATGTTTGAAAGCTGTTTAATGTGTAGGGCCGTCCGTCTTCATGTGTTCAATATCCCCCGTTTATTTGCTTTTTTTTATAACAAGTTATTTATAAGCCTTGTCTGAAGGAAAACCCATGTATGTATTTTTAAAGGCAGGAAGCTGGTATAGATGCATTGTTGACTTGCATTTATATATGTTAAAGCACCTACTTGCGTGAATGCCCGAGAGTGGATATGCTTGTGGTATATAGTTCTCCCTTTTTTAAGTTATGGAATTCCAAGGTGTCCCCGCCGTCAATATTGGTGCCGACCAGTCATACTCAGTCACTGTCACAGCATTTGTTAAATCGTGTCTTTTTTTTTAACTTGTTAAAAGTGGAAATAAGTGTGTTGTCGGTCGAGAGAAAGTGTGAAAATGCATTCGGTTCTTGGCAAACGAGTTCTGGAGTGCCAATCCATTTTTTTAAAATGTAATGTTCTTTTTTTAGATTGCCGATAATCTCATTCTTTAAGAGGAAGAAGAAGAAAAAAAACGACCAATTTTTATTGATAATTTATAGAATTTTTTGACAATTGTTGTGAAATTGTATTTTTTAGCCTGTAATCTTGTTAATGACTACATTGGGGTTAGCGAAGCTGAGCTACGCTACCGCAGCCATAGTGTGATAAAAACTAGCGAAAACTGAGCTGGTGCAAGCAATTTTTTGACCGTTGTCTCTTATGACTGACAATCATAAAGCTTTTTGTATTTTGGTAAAATAAACAAAAATTGAATTACGTTTTATTCCTTGTTTGTTTCTTACAAGCCTGTTTTTTTGTTGTTGACACCATGACCATTGCCCACTGCTGTTATAGTTGTCTAAAGCTGAACCGTTGTCTTAAAAGTTGTTTGACAAAAAGGTGATACAAAGATTGAAAATATATATATGCATGATTCGATCTAATTTGCACATCAAACAAGCAAAAGCACCAAATATGAATTACAAGTTGATCTCTCCGTCTTTTTCTCCCTCTTTCTCTTTCTCTCCCTCTTTCTCTCCCTCTTTCTCTTTCTCTCTCCCTCTCCCCCTCTCTCCTCCCTCTCCCTCTTTTTCTCTCCCCCATCCCTTCTAGATATAATTCCTTTGAAAATCTTAATTTGCCTATCCCCTCAGATCAAGCACCACAATTAACTTAATTTCAAATTTCTTCCACTGTATTTCAACTGAATAACGAAGAACAGAGGAGGAACAAAAGGTGAGCGAAGAAATGGAAACGAAATGAGTAAATAGTAATTAAAAATAAATTATAACGCAATATACAAAACTTCAAAAGAAAATTTTAATCTTGTAAGGTGTATAGATGTATCTTTTTATTTTTTCAATCTTATGATAATCTTGATTCTGATTCTTGTATATGTATTCATGCCACGCCGTTAATGACCTTAAATAGAATTAATCTTTATTAATAAGTTTAATAACTCATTTTGTTCTGCAAATGAACTTTCTGATGCAGTTCTTATAAATGTTTCTTATTTAAGGCGCGGTAGGATAGTCAAAAGTTTTATTTTACTTCGTATTCTCTCGTTCTTACTCTTACTCTCCCCCCCCTCTCTCTCTCCCTCTCCCCCTTTCCCCCCTCTCTCTCTCCCTCTCCCCCTTTCCCCCATCTCTCTCTCCCTCGCCCCCTTTCCCCCATCTCTCTCTCCCTCGCCCCCTTTCCCCCATCTCTCCCTCCCTCGCCCCCTTTCCTCCATCTCTCTCTCCTTCTCCCCCTTTCCCCCCCTCTCTCACCCCTCTCCCCTTTCCCCCCCTCTCTCTCTCCCTCTACCCTTTTCCCCCTCTCCCCCTTGCCGCCTCTCTCTCTCCCTCTACCCTTTTCCCCCTCTCCCCCTTGCCGCCTCTCTCTCTCTCTCTCTCTCTCCCTCCCCCTCTCTCTCTCTCTCCTCCCCCCTCCCCCTCTTTCTCTCTCTCCCCTCCCCCCCTCTCTCTCCCCTCTCCCCCTCTCTCCCCCTCTCTCTCCCTTTTCCCCCCTCTCTCTCCCTTTTCCCCCCTCTCTCTCTCCCCTCTCCCCCTTTCCCCCCTCTCTCTCACCCCTCTCCCCCTTTCCCCCTCTCTCTCTCAACCCCTCTCCCCCTTTCGCCCCCTCTTTCTCTCTCCCCCTTTCCCCCCTCTCCCTCTCTCTCTCTCTCTCCCTCCCCCTCTCTCTCTCTCTCTCTCTCTCTCTCTCTCTCTCTCTCTCTCTCTCTCTCTCTCTCTCTCTCTCTCTCCCTCTCTCTCTCTCTCTCTCTCTCTCTCCCTCCCTCTCTCTCTCGCCCCCCTCTCTCTTTCCCCCATCTCTGTCTCTCTTAATATTGTATATATATATATATATATATATATATATATATATATATATATATATATATATATATATATATATATATATTATATATATATATATATATATATATATATATATATATATTATATATATATATAAATTTCTTCTTTCCCTCCCTCTTTCTCCTCCTCCCTCTCACACTTTAACACATCCTGCATCCACACACTATAAACCAGGGGAAAAAGAAAAGGATGAAAATCCGGAGAAATAGAAAGAAAAATGGAATTGAAAAAAACACCAGCCATCCCTTCCAAATATACTAAAAACCTGCAACTTCCTCATTCCGTGCAACTTCATCAACATCATCATCCGATTTCTAGAAGACTACGACTATTAATTAGATTGAATTAAATTGATATTATTATTATTATTAAATCAGATTTTCCCAATCCACGAAAGAGCGGTGAAGTAATAGGCTAGGATTAGTTAATTATGATTTATATGTACCATTTGATAATGCGATTTAATTTAGAAGGAAATGGTAATATTGATTCGATATAGTACTATTCAGAGGGTAATAGCAATGATAGGTTGATATAAGGGTAATGCTAATGCTAACGATAGTGATAATGATTTTTTATATATAACATTTTTGTATGTATGTGATATTTATGCATACACATATATATATAGAGATAGATAGATAGATAGATAGATAGATAGATATATAAATATAATTACACATATATTTTTTTTTCTGAATTTGTTATTAGGATTTACAAATAAAATATAAAAACGACCATTTCATTCGAGTCCAAATTACAGAGTTGAAATGACTGGAAGTGACTCTTAATTAATATTGATAATAACAATGGAAAAGTAATGATGATGATGATGATGGTTAGGAGAAGGAGGAGGAGGAGGATAATGAAGATGAAGATAATGATGATGCTGATAATCATAAGGATGAAGATAATGATTAATCAGAGTGTAGAATAAAGGTACATAAAAAAAATAGAATAAAAAATGAATAAATGAAGATGAAAATGGCAATAAGTAATAACAAAATGAATAATGAAAGTATTTTGTTGATGCAAAAAATAAAATGTGATATATTTAAGAAATAAAACCATTAAAAAAGTATAAAAGAATAGTTGTTTATTTGTCCTACGTTTATATATCATTCTTATACATACAATATACACACTTCTTTTATACATACATGTTCCATATACACGTCTCCTATACAGGCAAATATGCTTGCAAACTGTACACTGATATATACACAAGCATACACATACGTACACTTATATGGGTTTAAAGGCATACCCACATACATGCATTAATATATATAGAGATATACATATACATTCACAAACACATCACGGGCATGAACATACATACAGATATACACAGGCATACACATATATACTATGTGTATGCACACACACACACACACACACACACACACACACACACACACACACACACACACACACACACACACACACACACACACACACACACACACACACACACACATGCACACACACATGCACACACACATGCACACACACATGCACACACACATGCACACACACATGCACACACACATGCACACACACATGCACACACACATGCACACACACATGCACACACACATGCACACACACATGCACACACACATGCACACACACACACACACACACACACACACACGCGTACATACACACACTAACATAAACACAAGCATGTACATACATACAAATACATTTTACCCAGGCATACGCATTTCTACACGTACATAAACTGTACTATCGGAGGCATACATACATTATACAATATACACATACTGCACACTAACAAATTCACAGGCATACACAGAATGACAAATTCACAAGCATACACATTCATACACCAATTAATGTGAAACCACTCTTAAACAGTCAGACACACATACACATACAGGCAATTTCACAGACATATGTATACCTAAATGAGTAAATTCACAAACATACACATACTGAAAAATCCAGACATACAGTGCACAGACAGTCACAGACACACAAAATGACAAATTTACTCACAGACACATAATTATAGCAAATATGGAATTGATCTTTTATATTTAAACTCTAAACAAGTAATTTAGTCTTCATATCAACACGACAACTATCATAACTTATATAATGATGATTATAATGATGCTGATAATTATTATTCATTATTATAATGGTTATGATAAAAGTAATAACACAAATGATGATAATAATAATAATGATGATGATAATGATAATGATAGTGATAGTAATTATTATGATAATGATATTAATCATAATAGTTATTATGATAACAATAACTATAATACCACTACTGATAATACATCATACACCAACAACAATAATAATGATAACACCAAAAACAAAATCAACAACAATGATAATGATGATAATAATGACAAGTAGTAATAATAAGGACTACAATAATCATAGTAATGATAATGATAATGATAATAAGAATTAACGCCAATGATGATAACGAGAATACTGCAAATGGTGATGATAATTATACGGATCAAATTATATTTAAAAAAATCTACAACTATTCACTATGGTGATTAACAAACAATCACTATAAGAATCATAACAGTAACAACAATTATAATAAAAATATTGATGATAGTAATGATAGTAATATTGATACTACAACTACAGGTAATAGTAATGGTAATAGAAATTATAATGATATTGATTATTATGATAGTAATGATAATAAAGATTATAATGATAGTAAAATTATATTGATGATAATAACAATGACGATGATTATAATCATCATCATAATAATAATGATAAAAGTGATATCAATAATGATAATAATAATAATGATAACAACAATAATGATAATGGCGGTAATAATGATGATAATAAGAATGACATTAGTAATAAAAATGATAATAATAACAGTGATATAATAGTAATAATAATGATAATGATGATAATGAAAATAATAATAATGATAACAATAATAATGATGATAAAAATAACATCAATAATGATAATGATAACGACAATAATAACAACAACAATAAAAATAACAACAGTAATAAGGATTACAGTAATAATGATAATACAAATGATGATACAATAGATACACGCAATAATGTATATATATAGAGAGAAGCCGATAAATAGACAGACAGACAGACAGACACAGACACACTAGAAAAAGAGACAAATAGACAGACAGAGGGACAAGAAGGATAGAAAAATATATAGATATTTACTAGATAAAGATAAGCTTCATAACTTTCCAACTTACTAACAATACTTTGAATATCTAAAAGGAAAACAAACCTAAACACAAATCAAAATGATAAATCACCAAATCAAGGAAAGAATCCACCATAAAAAATATAACAAACGATAATTAAATAAATCTAGATTTCAAAGAATATAAAATAACCACAATTGGAGAAATCACCCGAAAAATGTCATATATAAACATTAATCTCAATTGCTTTAGGTTCGTAGTCTCCAAGGATAGGACAACAATACTGACTTTTACGGAAAAGAATTTCTCGTTTCCTTCAAAATGACGAAGGTATTTTCCTATTTCAAGGGTTCAGGTTTTGCAGGATTATGCAGGATAAGACGTTTTATCCGTTGAGTCCATAAAACGCACAGATTTTATCGTACTTTCAGTAGAATTTGACAAGAAATAAGCGAGGGTTTTCTTCACTATGGAAGTCTTGGGGAATTTTTTTTCGTATTTTTGTTTCAATTTTTTTGAAAAGTTTTGTTTTGGGTTTATTGATTAGGTTTAATTACTTGATTAGTCAGTCTATTTGGATTTTTTTTATGGTTTTATGGATAGGAATTATTTGGAGGTTTATTGTGTTTGTATTTATTTTGTGTATTTTTAATAGATCCTTTATTTCGTATCTCTTTTGGTTTAATTTATTTTTTGGATATAGAGGCGGACATAAGCAGTACATAGAATAATAAAAAAAAAATAAAAAAATATCGTTTTTTTTTCTGTGACACAGTTGTTGCAAATTGAAAGTATTAAAGTTATTCAATTTGAGAAAATAAATAGTATTTATTGAATGTCAGACCTCACTCTCATTATCTTGGTCATAATCACTTGCGTAGACTTTTTTGACACTTTATCGTCCTATAAGGAGCCAGTCCTGACTCTATCATAGGGGGTGGAACTTTGTTGGTCTTTGCTGGAGTTCTAGTGGCGTGTAGGCTGTGGCGAACGCTTGGTAAAATTTGACTGTTCTATCAATTTAATATTTTGTTTTGGATTATTTTGGCAATAGCATTCAGGGACAAAGAATTTATAGAATTTTATTTCCCCTTGGACTTTTTATATGTGTGTATCCAAATTATAGTTCTACTTCTCGTGATAAGTGGGAATAGAATGCGGAGTTATGAAGATGAAAGTTGGAAATGAAGCAATGAAGGAAAACATGTATTTAAGGTTTAAAATGTATTTAAGGTTTTATGGAAAGATGTGTTGAGGAATATATGTAAATACTTTAGTTAGTTCTGTACATCTATTTTGTAGCTAAAAGGTTAATGGTCTCCAGATCAGCTGTTATTTTCTTCCTCTGTAATATTGACGAGAGCAAAAAAATTGATCTAGAAAAACTCTTGAATTTTTCTACTTCCCTCTACTGCAGTGATTGTTAACCTTTTTATTGTAGTAGTTAGTTCTTGCTTGCACCCCCCCTCCCCTTCAAAATTTCAGCTGATCAAAATGTTGTTAGGATGCGAGCACACACACGCTAACCCACATATATACAAGCACACTTCCGTTATCTAATACTGTATTAATTACAGATTTAAGAATATACTTTCCCTTTTAACAACATAGCTATGCCCATTACATCATGTCTGTGAGAATATCTACACCCTTGGAAGATACTTAAAAATATAGACTTGTGCGACCTACTTGTTATACAACTTGTTGATAATTATGGAACATTCCTATTCTTCCCCCCTTGGCATGCACCCCCTCCTCTCTAAGGTGGGTGTACCCCAGGCTAAGAACCACTGCCTTACTGTATCATTCTCCTCTGCCCACCCCAGAGGTCAGGCTGGTACTATGAGAAGCGGGAGCTGCGGCACACGCCCAGCATTCAGGCGGGCCTCACCATGGAGCAAGAGACACAGTACCGTCGGGAAGGAGCGCGTTTCATCCTACAGGTCGGGAACAAGATGGGGCTGCGCTACGAGACCATGGCCACGGGCGTCGTCTATTTTCACCGCTTCTATATGGTCCACACGTTCCAGACCTTCCCCAGACATGTACGCTTTTTTTTCTCTTTTTTGATGTGTGAGAGAGTGTGAGAGTGTGAGAGTGTGAGAGTGTGAGAGTGTGAGAGTGTGAGAGAGTGTGAGAGTGTGAGAGTGTGAGAGTGTGAGAGTGTGAGAGTGTGAGAGTGTGAGAGTGAGAGAGTGAGAGAGTGTGAGAGTGAGAGAGTGAGAGAGTGAGAGAGTGAGAGAGTGAGAGAGTGAGAGAGTATGAGAGTATGAGAGTGTGAGAGTGAGAGAGTGAGAGATTGTGTTAGTGTGAGATTGTGTGTGTAAGTATGTGTGTGTAAGTATGTGCGTGTAAGTATGTGTGTGTGTGTGTGTGTGTGTGTGTGTGTGTGTGTGTGTGTGTGTGTGTGTGTGTGTGTGTGTGTGTGTGTGTGTGTGTGTGTGTGTGTGTGTATGTGTGTGTCAGTGTGTGAGTGTGAGAGTGTGAGAGTGTGAGAGTGTGTGTGCGTGTGCGCGTGTGCGTGTGAGTGTGCGTGTGCGTGTGCGTGTGCGTGTGCGTGTTCATGTGCATGTGCATGGACTGTCATGTAATGTAATGTGTATAGTGAGTGTGTATGTATGTATGTATGTATGTGTATAAATGTGTGTGTTTGTTTTTTTATATTTATTTCTTTATGGAGAATTTTGTGTTCTGTCTATGTAATGGTATACTTTTCACTAACTTTGCTCCCCTTTTCCAGGTCACAGCTTGTTGCTGTCTTTTCCTAGCTGGGAAGGTGGAGGAAACGCCCAAGAAATGCCGTGATATTATGAAAACTGCCAAGAGCCTTATTGATGATGTAACTTGGGCTGAATTCGGAGCCGATCCTCGTGAAGAAGTAAATAGTGTGATAATATGTTTTAAAAGCTTAATTTTTATATGAAATTTTGTTTATGTACATATGTATATTTATTTTTCTTTTCTTTTTTTTCTTTAAAAATTTCAACTATATGTTACAAATCTATCTTTTTTTTTTTTTTAATTGTCTTTAACTCCTTTGCTATGAATGTTTTCCAGACGTTGAATCACTCCCGCACTGCATTTCTTTTGTTCAAAATGCGGGCTATTTATTCCTTCGGTTGTGTAACTAATGCATCATACCATATGCTAATGAAAATCAATTTGCTAATATATCATATATAGACTCAAGTATCATACCATAAATCTAGAAACTGATAGGAATCTTAATATGCCAAGGTCAAGCTCACCTCGGAAGGGTTAAAGGACCTTCTGCTTCCATTTGTTTTATATGTTTTTACATGTATAACACTATCATGTATGATACTATGGGCAACCAAGAATTTATGAACCATTTAATAACTACTTTGTTTTATTAGTTCTATGATATGCGTTTAAATTTTAAAAGAGTATGTAAGTTGTTAAGTGAAACTGGACACATATAGCTTCAACTTCTTTTTTTTTTTTCTTTTTTTTTTAATATGTTTGGTAACTGTTTTTCAGGTGATGACTCTTGAAAGAATTTTGCTGCAGACAATCAAATTTGACTTTATTGTGGAACATCCATACACCTACCTCCTCAAATACGCCAAGTGCCTTAAAGGTGAGTCTTCCTCCTCCTCCTCTTCCTCCTCCTCCTCCTCCTCCTCCTCCTCCTCCTCCTCCTCCTCCTCCTCCTCCTTCCCCACATACCTAATTGAACATTTGTCAGGTTAAAAAGCTTTTGGTTCATGAGGTTTGCAATGAAAAATGATTTTTTTCAGATTTCTCTTAATGAATAGAAAATCGTCCCATAGAACAAAATTAATTTTGGTTTGGTGGAAAAGACAATGTTGTGAATTTTCTGGTAACTTTTTTTTTTTTATATATCCAAAAGGAGATGAACTTCCCATGGGTTACTATCTTGCATAGATATGCCCTTCAGTTTATATATTAGTTTTTAGTGATTTCTCTAGGTCATGGCACCTCAATGGAATTCTAAAGGTTCAATGAATTACAGTATAATATTTTTTCTTATTTAAAAAAAAAAGGCATATGATAGAAATACAGAAAATGTTTAGCACACATTAACCCATTAATGTCGGGTGACATGATATCATGTCACGTGGTATCAGCACTTGTAACCGGGGATGCGATATTACATCATAGCTTTTTGTATGGCTGACATGCTGGGGGATAGTGTGCACAGAGGGTGGCCGTGGCTAGAGTGGATGAGCAGCCGAGGTGTTAGGCCTATGTCCCCCGGCAATAAGACCGGACAGAGCCAAAACCACATTGTCGCCATCGGGTTAAGGAAATCCAAAATGAGAATTCTGATATAATTATTACAGTACTTTATTTTATTGGAGTGTTAGGTATGCCTAGTTTTATAATTACTTATTATTATGTAGACTTCCAACATTGTATACATGAGAGTCAGTGTTTAGGCTAACACATATCATCAGGAGGCCTCATTCAACCTATTTTTGACAGTATAGTATTTTTTAAAAACCTAGCAAACTTTTTTTTCTTTCTTGGATTTGCAATTATTAATCATTATCGGTTGGTTATATTAATTCTGAACTATTATAAAACGATAGTTCTCATGTATTCCGACGAATTCATTAATAATGTTGATATAATTTTGTACAGGTGCCATATAGATGAGTGTATATATGTGACACCAGCCAGTTTAGTGAATATTCTGTTAAACCCTAAAAGAAGCAACATTTAATGCCTTGACACAGAAATGTACTAAACAATCCCTTTTAATCACTTAAATTCATACCACACCAAGAAATGATGGTAGTGGAAATATTACAATAATTTTCTGTCTTGTTGAATATAGGTACAAGTTTTGCATGTCCTCATCAGAACATGACTAAATTTAGTATATACATCCCATAGGGGTTAAGAATATTAATGGGTACATCCTTAATACACCAAAAAGGAATTGGAATAGGATCTTAACTCATTCACGACGGGGCTGTTTCGGCTCTAAATGGTTGGAATGCTGGGGTATTCGAACGCATAAGCTTAACGCCTTGGGATTCTCGGGTGCACTAGCCACGAGTGAGTGCTGTACACCTGATCACCTGGCGCTCCGGCATTAACTAAATATCTCTCCACCGGCGTCTGACCCAAAAACCACTAAACCACTTTCTTTCTTTTTTTCTTTTTTTTTTCTTTGCTTTTACTTTTGTGAATTGTTCTACCTTAATCTTCCTGCTTGTCTTAGATTGATTGTTGTTAATGAATTGTTTCATTGTTTATAACCCGTCAAGACTGTGCTGTTTTTAAGCCACTCATGGTGGGACGTATATTTGCCTAATGCCGCTCCAGCCGGCAAGATAACAAGCATGCGCAGCTTTTCGCCAAGAGATTTCTCAAGGCATAGGGCTGTGCTTGGCTTCTCCGAGTGATTTTCACCCACCTTATTAAACAGGGTGATAAGATTTTTTTTTTTTAATTATTTTTTTGACAAGTCATGAAAAATGGCTATATATACAAATGCAGCTACAATGTGTATATACAAACATAATTATGTAAAACATGTATGTCCAGGGATAGTCCCTGATGTGACAGGATGTCAGCATTGGCTTTTAAAACTGGCAGCTGTGTCCTTGCCTCGTCTTTGGCGGAAACGGGACTCGGTGATCTTAGTGGCCAAAAGTTGATTAGGTATAGATGTATAGATGAGACTGATAATAAATTCACAACACATGGAATGTAAATGATGCATTTTGATTATTTTGTCTTCTGAACTTGCTGCCTCTACAGGTAGAGGTAGATGGTAGAAATGATCATTGATAGTATAGTAATTCAACGATTGACAATTGGCAAGAGGAGTTCTCAGGTTTAGCTTGACTGGAACTATATATATATTTAAGAATAACCATTGTAATTTATGGAATAAAGTTTTTGAATTTGAATATATACTTAGGCTTGCTATACCTCACACCATAAGCATTGTCTTTGGAGGAAAGCTGGGCTGTAGGTTTATGTAATGTGGAGTTTGCTGGAGATTATAACTATATTCTTTATTTTTAAAATTAAGTTATGTGGCTTTTTGGTCTATTATGTTTTATGTAGAGGATGTATATTTCAAAATGTGTTTGTTCCTTTATTAGAGTTGTGGTTTATAATCGTATGTTTTCTTGCAGGTGATAAGAAAAGACTGCCGAACATGGTGCAAATGGCGTGGACATTTGTGAACGACAGGTATGGTCATATCGTGTAATTGAAAATTTTGTTTTAATTATTTATATATAATTTTGTATTTTTTTAGTTATTTTTTGTGTAGATTCATTTCATCTTAGTTTTTGAAGATTTTTTCATCATCTAATGGATGCTCATGATATAAACACATGTGAAGAAAATGAACAAGTTATAAATACAAATTTTACCTCCCTGACTGAAACTTGAACCCAGGTCGTCAGAGTGACAATCCCAGCTCCTAACTATTACACTACATGACCTAACAAAAGGATCGTCTAAACAGGTGCCTGACAACCACCATGGAAGTTACTTATATACTTTTAGCAGAGCAGTGATTGTGAGGTTTTACAAACAATCCCCTTGGGGACTTGGCAGGAATGAATTAGAAATTCAAGTCACAAATCAGGTTACTGAAGTTATATCTATGTGAGAAAGATGGTAGAATGCAGTAACGCATTTAATATAAAAATACAAATTTTACCTCCCTGACTGGGACTGTAAAACCTTACTATTACTGCTCTGCTAAGAGTATATAGGTAACTACCATGATGGACGTAAGGTACCTGGTTAGATGATCCTTTTGTTAGGTTGTGTAGTGTAATGGTTAGGAGCCGGGATTATCACTCTGATGACCCAGGTTTGAGAGTCTTGGTCAGGGAGGTAAAAAGTCAAAACTGCCCCTTTTTTCATCATAAATTCATATTACATTCATTTTTTTTATTTTTTATTATGAGTACCTGTTTTATATCCATAACCCATGAATAGTTCTTGATAGTATGTTTATATTTTTTTCTTGTGTGCTGATTTTAACAACTGCTTTACATCTTTTGTAATTTTCTTGCCAGTTCATCTTGCATAGCTTTTTGAATACATTTTAAAAAACAACAAAACTGATTAGTCTCATGTGAAGTTGAAAGTCATATGAACCAAAAGAGCAGGTCATTGTGATTCTTGATCTGTGCTACGACAGCAGTCCTCTTGTAATTTGTTGAGCAACCCAATATGGATCTTCCTTGTTAATAGTTAATGGCAGCAGGGATGGAACCAAGGGCAGGTCACGGCACTTTGGTTAAAGCTTAGGCTCCCACTGTGGCACCGAATATAAATATTGTCTTGGGTATTTTCATATCTTTGAAGTTGCATCGTTTTACATATGTGACTTGAAGTAAATGGATGAGTTGATTTTTCTTGTGGAGATTATCATTTTGACATAGAAATACTGTAAAAAAATTGAAGATCTTAGCTGTCTAAATGCAGTGCATATGTTTGCATTGTTGCATTAGTATCATGTGGTTACACCTCTATTGCATATCCTTCAGGTAGCTGCATTATTGGATAGTACAGGACTAAATAGTCAATGTTGTGTGGTGCTTCTTGACATGCAGAGCAGAGAGGAGACTTTCATAGCCCCCTGTAGTGAATGTTCACTGTTGTTGTGGGTTTACTAATTCCTAGATCAGTGTCTTTTCCAGTAATTTTACCATACTATATTTCATGTTGAAATATTTCCTTTTGGACTCGTAGAAGGGTTTCTGTGATTCCAGTCAAGAGGTGATTGGGGCCTGCCCTATCACAAACAAAAGTGGGGTAATTAGATGTATACATTAGATGTATGCATACTTTGAGGTGCTTCCACTTTACATTACCTTGTAGCTCCTGCTTTTCCCCCATAGGTCTTGTCTAGTTGATACTGTATTTTTTTTTTTATAATGGTCGATGAGGCACCATACTGGGGAACAGTACTGTCACAGTGTAAAGTAAAGCTAAGCTGGGGTTCTAAGTACAGTCTGAGATGCTCCCTGAATCTTTTAGGCAAGCTTTCTCATAAAGTTGTTTCTGGTTTATAGTTTTTGTTCAAGGTATCCTGTAAGGTGGCTTATGGTTCAGTGGTACTACAAGATATTTTGGATGAGGACCTGCTGGAAAGGATTGGATAACTATCTCGGTGTCTAGAGTCAGGTGGAAAAATATTGATATATCTTTGAGGATGTCATTCACAATGTGAACTTTATTTGTCTAATTTACTGTGGTCAGGTCATCTGTATACCCAAGTTTCACAGATGTTTCAGGAATGTTGGTGATGTAAATATTGAAAAAATCCCTGGAGGCTCCAGTTTAAATTTATTGCTCTCTTTGCACAAAAACACTTTCAAATATCATGTCACAGTCATGATTTCTAGCAATCGCAGAATGTTTTTAGCACATTTTGTCCAACCAGACATAGGCTTGTGACTAGTTTGTGAAGATTGCCCCCAATTTTTGCTCACAGCTTGATTTTGTGTATGATTTTAGGGCAAGACACTATTTTGAGATATCCCTTTGTCATCTAAAGCTAGTCTCCTTTTAGGGGATGTGTTTCCAGTATGGGTGAGATCAATGTGAAATGATCACTTTTAAAAGTTTGAAGAGACAGCTGAGGAAGGAAATCAGTGTGCAGTTAACCCATTCGCACCGGCTGATGTGCTGACACGTTTCGTGGTTTTTGGGTCAGACACCGGCGACGAGATATTTGGTCAAGGCCGGAGCTCGGGGTGAGCGAGCGGACAGCCCAGGCTCACGGCTAGTGCACCCGAGCATCCTGAGGCGTTAGGCTGATGCGTTCGAAAACCCCAGCATTCCGACCATTTAGAGCCGGAATTGGTTAAGTTTGAGTATAATTATAACTGGCTCTTACATTTGATGGAACTAGCTCATACAGATTATGTGTATTATGGCCATGGCTTATAGTTCTTGGTAGAGCAGAGTTGAATCTGTCAATAACTGTAGCCTTCTCTGCCTTTATTTTTTTTAAATAACAGCTCCCATATCCTCCAGCCCAGCAAGTGCTGTCAGCTCTTAGTCTGTTTCTATGCTGGATTTGTGAAGCTTTTGGTATTCTTGGGAAGCAGCCCTCTTGAAAATCTGGTTTGCTTTGTGTAATCTTCTTTGCTTATTTTGTTTGGCAACTGTATCTGTATTAATGGATGTTTTTTCCAGTGTAGGCTTTGGTGCTGTTACCATATATATTTTTTTAAGATGTTCCAGGCATGTCTTCAAGATTTGCCAAAATCCAGGAACTCTTTTTTAGTCTTTCAGTCCAGTGTAATTGCCTCTTTTGTTGAGATACTTATGACATGGGTTAAGTTCATGGTAGCAATAGTACATTTAACCCTTTCATGCCGGGGGCATTTCAGCCTTGCAAGTTGCAATGCCGGGGCTCTCGAATGCATAGGCCTAAATCAATTAAATAATCAACATTGTATGACGGCACCCTGCGAACGGGCCTTGAATGTGCGGTACCCGTGGTGTACCACCCGTCCAGAGAGGGTTAAAGTTGTCTACCTTCTGGAGAAATGCATTTTTTAGCATATTTTTGTCTCTTGATTTTGTCAAATATATGTATGTTTTTCACACAGGGTTGTGATTTGGCCACATCTTCACATTCCATTTTGTCCATGGGAATAATTTCAAAGCAAAGATCCATTTTTTTCTTTGTGATTTGAAAAGACATTTTTTCAAAAGTCCTTGTTTTTCTCACAGCTCGAGGAGGTTTTCTGTTGCTATTTCTGGTTACAAATGTTGGGTCCTGTTATACTATTCCACGTGCACTCTGTATACCTTGGCAATACAGGGGTATTAAGTCTATCTATTAACAATGAATGGGCTGCTTTAAGTCTTGAAACATTTTATATAGCTTTTACAATATCTTGCCAAGTGCCTCCAAAATGAAATGTTTGATCCCAGGTGGATCCTGCTCCCCTCCTCCATGGGTAACTTTTGGTAACACACCAACATAAAAAGAAATGTTCTCATTGCTCGCATTGTGATTATGATAATTATTATTACCACGATCATCATCATTATTATCGTGAACTATACCTACTACCACTTTGCAGCCTGTGTACCACTCTCTGCCTTCAATGGGAGCCCGAAATCATAGCCATCGCCCTCATGTACCTGGCTGGGAAACTGAGCAAGTTTGATGTCACGGACTGGGTCGGCCGCATCCC
>BOPN01004658.1:0-2500 GCA_017312705.2 Penaeus japonicus
TATATATATATATATATATATATATATATATATATATGTGTGTGTGTGTGTGTGTGTGTGTGTGTGTGTGTGTATGTGTGTGTGTGTGTGTGTGTGTGTGTATGTGTGTGTGTGTGTGTGTTTGTGTGTGTCTGTCTGTCTACCTCTCCCTCTCTCTATATCTATCTATCTCACTCCTTTCCTGTCGCGTCTGCCTTTCATAGGTCAAGTGGTCGACACGGAGACCTTTTATGGAAGTACAAAAATATCCTCCAATCAAAGGTAAATATAGAGCAGAAGTCTGTTATTTTGACCTTAAAGGCTGGGCTCGAGAGACGTATGGAGAAATGCGCAGAGAGTTGCGCATTTGCTGACTCGTTTGTCTTTGGCCTTTGTTTTTGATCTGGTCTGTTTCTCTTACTACTTTATTTACTTACTTCTTCTGTTTATTATGATTTACTTACTCATTCTACTCATTGGTATTTACTTATGATTCGTCTTTTTGTATTTAGTGTTTCTTTCTCGTTCGTTCATCTTTTTCATCTTTATTTCTTTATCTATTTCTTCAATACTTGGAAATATATGTATGTGTGTTTGTGGGAAGAAGGTTATGTATTTATGAATCATGGTTATATTTAGATAGATAAATAGGTAGATAGATAGATAAATAGATAGATAAATAGATAGATAGCTATATAGATAGATAGATATATAGATAGATAGATAGATAGATAGATAGATAGATAAATGAATAGATAGATAGATAAATAGATATATAGATAGATAGATAGATAGATAGATAGATAGATAGATAGATAGATATAAATCGAGAGAGATATACAATATTTATTCCTCACTTACGTGTCTCTTAGATGTGCTTGTGATACTTCAGAGTGTTTCAGTAACTAACCTGAAACTAGGTTTTGGATCTTTATTCGCGCCACGAATACATAATTCACTTGTTAATTTTACTAAAGCCATTACTCAAGAGGACTGAAATGATAGTAAAAGAGTATATCTTGTCGTTACGAAATACGATTAATTAAATGAAGGACGTTTGAGTGAAGTTTCTTGCAATTATAAGAACGCGGTCTAACGTGTGTGTGTGTGTGTGTGTGTATGTGTGTGTGTGTGTGTGCATGTGTGTGTGTGTGCGTGTGTGTGTTATGTCGTATCGTACTCTTCTATGACGTCACATTCCCTAATTAACGACTGGCGTGTCATGTGTCTTATAAAATATAGCTTGAATTATGTACTACGTTTTTGCGAAGATACTCGTTTGCTTGTTTGGATGTTTCCTTTCTCGTGAACGGGGATCGCGTGACGGAAACAGCTGTGTAAATAGACATGAAAAAGTAATAGATAATTATGCAGTTAATTATATGGCAATAAATAGTAAATTGTTTAATTGTTGTATATACCATGCATATCCTTTCTTTATCATCCTGTTCCATGACATGCGAAGTACATTTCATGACAAATTTATGCATTGCATTTTCTTAAATATGACCATTAGACTTATTTGATATCACATAATTCTCTATAAATTACAAGCCTCAGAAGAAAAAAATGGAGAGTAAAGAAAAACGTCTCGTCTCATATCATATTAAAAAAAAAAAAAAAAAAAAAAAAAAAAAAAAAAAAAAAAAAAAAAAAAACATCCGAGATATATCACATCAATCCTAAATATCTATTCCTCTTACCTACTCATCTCATCGCTTATCTATTCATCATTCGTATCTAGATAATCCCCTTCATAAGAACAAAACACCAAAGTCAAAACGAGCTTAATCAGCATCCCGTCTCTCAAAGAAACCAAACCACCCAAACACAGACAAGGAAATCGTCAGGTGTATATTTACTTCTGACATTTCGGAAATAGCACCGAGTTTATTTTCAGGGTCTCTGCCTCTTTGGCCTTCACCGGGACCTCGCAGTGGCCGCTTGATGGCCCACTTTCGCCGGAGTTCCTTATCAGCTCATTAGCTCTGTTTATGGCCCGCCCGCGCGCCCGCTCTCTCGCCACGCACCTGACGCTAGGCTTTTTTTTCTTCATCTGCGTGCATAAGTGTAGACTGACTGACTGACTGACACGCATGTGTATACTTACATACATATATTCAAGCATGCATACGTGCATACATACATACATACATATACACACATGTATGTATGTATACATGTATGTATGTAAGTATGTATGTAAATATATATATATGCATACACATACTCATGCGGACGCATACAATATATATATATATATATATATATATATATATATAATATATTTATATGAATGTATGTATATATGTATGTATATATGTATTTGTATAAGCATGAGCATAAGTATTAGTATGAGTATTGATATACGTATGTATATCTGTATGTGTGTATATGTATATATATATATATATATATATATATATATATATATATATATATGTATGTATGTCTATGTGTTTGAGTGTATGTATGAATGTATGTATATATGTATACATGTATATATGTCTGTATGTATGTA
>BOPN01004658.1:7500-12500 GCA_017312705.2 Penaeus japonicus
TTATTTTTTTCTCCGTCGTGTTTATTTTTTTCTCCGTCGTGATTATTTTTTTCTCCGTCGTGTTTATTTTTTTCTCCGTCGTGATTATTTTTTTCTCCGTCGTGATTATTTTTTTCTCCGTCGTGATTATTTTTTTCTCCGTCGTGTTTATTTTTTTCTCCGTCGTGATTATTTTTTTCTCCGTCGTGTTTATTTTTTTCTCCGTCGTGTTTATTTTTTTCTTCGTCGTATTTATTTTTTTCTCCGTCGTGATTATTTTTTTCTCCGTCGTGATTATTTTTTTCTCCGTCGTGATTATTTTTTTCTCCGTCGTGATTATTTTTTTCTCCGTCGTGATTATTTTTTTCTCCGTCGTCGTGATTATTTTTTTCTCCGTCGTGATTATTTTTTTCTCCGTCGTGTTTATTTTTTTCTGCAGTCTTTGGTCTTTAAGCCAAGGTTCTGTTACAACCAGGCTGATGCTGTAATCTTATTGTGGTATTTCTTCGATTCGTTTTCTCTGTGTACTTACTTTATCCTTTTTGAGTCTTTTTTGTTTGTTTACTTTTTTCAAATCTTTTGTTTGCTTTTTGTCCTTTCTTTGTTTGATTTTTGTCCTTTCTTTGTTTGTTTTGTCCCTTGTTTGTTTGATTTTTGTCCTTTCTTTGTTTGCTTTTTGTCCTTTCTTTGTTTGATTTTTGTCCTTTCTTTGTTTGTTTTGTCCCTTGTTTGCTTTTGTCGTTTTTCTTATTCCTTTGGTTCCCATTTTTTCCAGATACACTTCTTTTATAATTTCCCTACGTATTCTTCGGACCACTGTTGTTTCGCAGGAATTTGTCTTTTCCTGAAACTCTCACAGATGATTCTTATTTTGCTTCTCTAAAGAAGCCATTACCGTCTTTCTGCCTGTCTATCTGCATAATTTTTATCATTTGTTTATCTATTGATCAACTGTGTGTGTGTGTGTGTCTATACACACACTCACACACACACACACACACACACACACACACACACACACACACACACACTCACACTCATACTCATACTCATACTCATACTCATACTCACACTCACACTCACACTCACACTCACACTCACACACACACACACACACACACACACACACACACACACACACACACATATATATATATATATATATGTATATATATATATATATATGTGTGTGTGTGTGTGTGTGTGTGTGTGTGTGTGTGTGTATGTATGTATGTATATACATATATATATCTTATATATATATATGATATATCGGTATATAAGAAAACACTTGCAAGTATACGTAGACACAGCAATTCCCTCGTCACCCCCTCCCCCACGAGCCGGAGGGACTCGAGACGTAAAAGAAAGTCACAAATCACCCCACTGTTTGTGAAGCAAAACAACTTGAAAAGCCGCCGCGCCTAAAACATCATAATGGCAAGAATAAGCTATTTGTAGGAGAGCTTGTGCTGTTTGCCGCGGAGAGAAAAGGGCTTTTGCTGAGTGTTAAATTCTGAGACATTTAGACCTTTCAGTTGGCGCCATTTATGACTTTGGGAAGAGCTTTTAGAAAGGGAAGGGAGAAGGGCAAGGAGGGAAGAATGATGGAGGAGGAAGAAGGAATATAGGTGAGCCGGTGAAAAGGAAGGAGAAGGAGATTGGAGAATGTAAGGAAGGAGGAAAAAAGGAAGAAAGATGGAAAATCGAAGATCGAAAGGGGATCGCTAGTGGAAGAAGGAAGAAGGATAGATGAGAAGGATGAAGAAAGACGGAGGGAGGGAAGAAGAGTAGACGAAAACGGAAGGAAAAAAAAGAAAGAGGAGAGAAGAAGAAAGACGAAGGAGAAAGAAGATGAAAAAAAGAAGAACGAAGAAAAGTGAAGAAAAGAAGGAGGAAAGAAAAAGAAAGATCGCTTAAGGAAGAAAAAAGAAAAGGAAGAAGGGATTTAGGGTAGCGTAGATGGAGGGGGGAGGGGGAGAGGGTGGCATAAGGGTGGTGGGTACGGGGGGGGGTAGGGGTGGAGGGTACTTACCACTCCCTAGAGAAAATAACCGTGACATGTAACGTAATTTTGGTAAGCTGTTTACGTGTAAAATGAACATCTTGGGATTTATGTGATGGTGTTCCAGGAAAAGGCGTTTGGAACTAAAGTGACATGGGCATAACTGTCATGGTGACAGGGGAGGAAAATTTGCTTTAAAAATGAAAAGTATTAATTCAGAATTATATAGAAAAATGTTATAACTAGTGTTCGTTAGAGTTTATTTGATTTGATGATTGTGATAATGATGATATTGATGATTGCAATGATAATGATAGTAATAACATCGATATTAACGCTGACTATGATAATGATAATGATAATTATATTAGCATCACTATTGGCATCATCATATCAACGCCAAAGATAACAACTACAACGAACTGACAAAGCAACAAACATTCAAACAAGCAAAAATCAACCAAAGAAAACGAAACGACATCCAACGATATACGACCCCCCCCCCCCCGAAAAAAAAAAAAATAATAATAATAATAATAATAAATAAATAAATGATGATAATAATAATAGTAATAATAATAATAATAATAGTAATAATAATGATAATGATAATAATAATAATAATAACAACAATAATAATAATAATAACAATAAAAACATATACACCGTCAGTTATATTTTTCCCATCTAACTTTGTAACCTCAGGGCGATGGGCTACGAGTCTCGGCCTCTGATTGAGCACGTGATTCCAGGAGCAAAGGAGGAAACTGTAAATGCAAATACGGACATTTTATTAAAAGCGAATTCAGGAAAATGAAAGAAAGAAAAAACAAACAGTGAGAAGTTACTTGAGAGGACTTTTTTTTTTTTTTTTTTTTTTTGGGGGGGGGGAGGGGGTATAGGCCTATGATTTTTTTTTCTATCGTGTTTGTTTTTGTTTTTTGTTGCTATTATTACTACTAATGCAGTTGTTTTAGGTTTTGTTTTTTCTGTTGTTATATTATCGTGACTGGTAAGTATATTATCAATATCCTTATCACAATAATAACAGTTATTATCATTATCGATGCTCCTATTGTTGCCATTGTCATCATTTTCATTGTTATCCTATTATTGTCATAATCAATTCACATCATTATAATTATTATTGGTATCATTATTGTTATCATTCTCATTATAATCATTATAAATATCAATGTCATTGGTATTACTATTTCCGGAATTTATATTATTAATATTATCATTATCAGAGTAAGAGAGAAGGGGTAAGAAAGGGAAGAAAGGAGGAAGAAGGAGAGAGAATAAGAGGGAGAGAGAGAGAGAGAGAGAGAGAGAGAGAGAGAGAGAGAGAGAGAGAGAGAGAGAGAGAGACAGACAGAATATAGAGATAGACAGTAGCAAAACAAACAGACAGACAGAGACAAACACAGACAGACAGAGAGACAGACAGACAGACAGACAGAAAGACAGACAGAGACACAAAGCTAATCCTCCCAGCGCAGAGACCCTCTATGTCCCAATGCCTTTGTGAGACTTCGCTTTCCAACATACGTCACAGCTGGCGTGTTATTCCCCGAGATTTATGGCAATCGATTCCACTGTGTTTAATCTTGAACGAGTTGCAGGGTTATGGGAGTCGCTTGAGATTATACTGCACCTTGTCTTTCTTGCGTTCTTTTAGTTGCTTATATCTATTATGTTTCTTCTTCCTCTTCTTCTTCTTTTCTGTTTGTTTTTTTTTCTGTTTCTTCTTCTTTCTTTGTTTCTCCTTTTCATCTTTCTCTTTTCGCTTTCTTATCATTATTATTGTTTATTGTTCTATTCTTTTTATTCTTTATTCTCAATTTTTCTTCGAAGCATTTGTTATTTCTATAATGAGGATAATGATGATAATTATCATTTTAATAATTAGGATAACGAGGATACGAGTACTAGTAATGATAACGAGCAATAGTAATGATAATAATGATGATATTAATTATTATAATAATGATGATATTAATTATTATAATTATCATGATGATAATGGTAGTGATGATGATGATAATAAGTATAAAAGTAATAATACCAATAAGGATAATGATGCTAGCAGTAATGATAATATTGATCATATCAGTGATAATAATGATAATGATAAAGATTCATGATAACACTGATAAAAAAATCATGATAATCATAAAAATGATAATGATAATTATGATAAAGACAATAATGATAAGGTAAATAATAGTACTGATTAATATCATTCTCGTTCTCCTTATTGTTATCATTATCCTCATCATTATAATTTAAGATGATTATGAAGATAGGATTCTGTAAGTGCAAAACATTAACAAAAGTCAAAACATAAAAGAGAGAATAAAAGGTGAACTCGTACCTTATATCATCCCTGTTACAACAAACAAAAACATGACCCATTTTTCTTATCAAGAAATTTTATAACACACTTTTGCTGTTCCATGTCACACTGACACGCTAACACCCTTTGTAATTGTGTAACATATCAAAAGAAACTGCCTACTTCATGGTAAGTCGACTTGGCAACAAACACCAACGTAGTTTTAAGAAATGAACCAAAAATATGTAGTCATTGTTACTTTTAGGTGTGTATTTTTTTTTTTTTTTTCAAGAATACACTATCTTGTATCATAGAATCGAAGGTTTTTTGTTGATGGATGGGTCGACCATTGCTTTGAAATTCCTCCATACAATACCGTCATACAATAACCCCTTCCAGGAACACTACAATAGACAGAGGTAACACACCGAATTTCACAATGAAGAAACATCACGTGAGGGTTTTTTTTTTCCCTTCACTCCTAGTTTTTTTTTTTTTTTTTTTTTTTTTTTTTTTTTTTTTTTTTTTTTTCTTTAACCATGACATAGAAGAGTACGCTAAGTCAACTCGCTCCACTGGCGTGACACTTATGAATAAATCCTTCTGACACAACGTCTCGTGTCAAGGTGTTGATCAAGTCTCGACCGTCTGAGCTTTCCTCATTTACAGTAAGTTAAA
>BOPN01004658.1:52500-55000 GCA_017312705.2 Penaeus japonicus
GGAAGGGGTTATTGTATGACGGTATTGTATGGAGGAATTTCAAAGCAATGGTCGTCCCATCCATCAACAAAAAACCTTCGATTCTATGATACAAGATAGTGTATTCTTGAAAAAAAAAAAAAAAATACACACCTAAAAGTAACAATGACTGCATATTTTTGGTTCATTTCTTAAAAACTACGTTGGTGTTTGTTGCCAAGTCGACTTACCATGAAGTAGGCAGTTTCTTTTGATATGTTACACAATTACAAAGGGTGTTAGCGTGTCAGTGTGACATGGAACAGCAAAAGTGTGTTATAAAATTTCTTGATAAGAAAAATGGGTCATGTTTTTGTTTGTTGTAACAGGGATGATATAAGGTACGAGTTTACCTTTCATCCTCTCTTTTATATTTTGACTTTTGTTAATGTTTTGCACTTACAGAATCCTATCTTCATAAATGTCTTAAATGATAATGATGAGGATAATGATAACAATAAGGAGAACGAGAATGATATTAATCAGTACTATTATTTACCTTATCATTAATGTCTTTATCATTATTATCATTATTATCATTATCATTTTAATGATTATCATGATTTTTTTTATCATTGTTATCATGAATCTTTATCATTATCATTATTATCACTGATATGATCAATATTATCATTACTGCTAGTATTATTATCCTTATTGGTATTATTACTTTTATCCTTATTATCATCATCATCACTACCATTATCATCATGATGATTATAATAATTAATATCATCATTATTGTAATAATTAATATCATCATTATTATAATAATTAATATCATCATTATTGTAATAATTAATATCATCATTATTATAATAATTAATCTCATCATTATTGTAATAATTAATATCATCATTATTGTAATAATTAATATCATCATTATTATAATAATTAATATCATCATTATTGTAATAATTAATATCATCATTATTGTAATAATTAATATCATCATTATTATAATAATTAATATCATCATTATTGTAATAATTAATATCATCATTATTATGATAATTAATATCATCATTATTGTAATAATTAATATCATCATTATTATAATAATTAATATCATCATTATTATCATTACTATTACTAGTATCTTCCTTATCCTTATTATCAAAATGATAATTATCATCATTATCCTCATTATAGAAATAACAAATGCTTCGAAGAAAAATTGAGAATGAAGAATAAAAAGAATAGAACAATAAACAATAACAATGAGAAGAAAGCGAAAAGAGAAAGATGAAAAGGAGAAACAAAGAAAGAAGAAGAAACAGAAAAAAAAAACAGACAGAAAAGAAGAAGAAGAAGAAGAAGAAACATAATAGATATAAGCAACTAAAAGAACGAGAAGCAAACGCAAGAAAGACAAGGTGCAGTATAATCTCAAGCGACTCCCATAACCCTGCAACTCGTTCAAGATTAAACACAGTGGAATCGATTGCCATAAATCTCGGGGAATAACACGCCAGCTGTGACGTATGTTGGAAAGCGAAGTCTCACAAAGGCATTGGGACATAGAGGGTCTCTGCGCAGGGAGGATTAGCTTTGTGTCTCAGTCTGTCTTTCTGTCTGTCTGTCTGTCTGTCTCTCTGTCTGTCTGTGTTTGTCTCTGTCTGTCTGTTTGTTTTGCTGTTTCTATCTCTATATTTCTGTCTTTGTCTCTCTCTCTCTCTCTCTCTCTCTCTCTCTCTCTCTCTCTCTCTCTCTCTCTCTCTCTCCCTCTTATTCTCTCTCTTTGTTCCTCCTTTCTTCCCATCCTTAACCTTTCTCTCTTACTCTGATAATGATAATACTAATGATATAAATTCCGGAAATAGTAATACCAATGACAATGATGTTTATAATGATTATAATGAGAATGATAACAATGATGATACCAATGATAATAATGATGTGAATTGATTATGACAATAATATGATAACAATGAAAATGATGACAATGATAACAATATGAGCAATATGGATAATGATAACAATAACTGTTATTATTGTGATAAGGATATTGATAATATACTTACCAGTCACGATAATATAACAACAGAAAAAACAAAACCTAAAACAACTGCATTAGTAGTAATAATAGCAACAAAAAACAAAAACAAATACGATAGAAAAAAAAAAATCATAGGCCTATACCCCCTCCCCCCCCCCCCCCCCCCAAAAAAAAAAGTCCTCTCAAGTAACTTCTCACTGTTTATTTTTTCTTTCTTTCATTTTCCTGAATTCGCGTTTAATAAAATGTTCGTATTTGCATTTACAGTTTCCTCCTTTGCTCCTGGAATCACGTGCTCAATCAGAGGCCGAGACTCGTGGCCCATCGCCCTGAGGTTACAAAGTTAGATGGGAAAAATATAACTGACGGTGTATGTTTTTATTGTTATTATTATTATTATTATTGTTGTTATTATTATTATTATTGTTGTTATTATTATTATCATTATTATCATTATTATTATTATTACTATTATTATTATCA
>BOPN01004658.1:75000-85000 GCA_017312705.2 Penaeus japonicus
GATGGAGAGGAAGGGAAGGGGAAAGGAGGGGAGGAAAGGGGAAAGGAGGAGAGGGAGAGGAAGGGAGGGGAAGATAGGAGAGGGAGAGAAAGGGAAGGGGAAGGGAGGGAAGAGAGGAGAGGAGAGGGAGAGGAAGGAAAGGGGAAAGGAGGAGAGGGAGAGGAAGGGAGGGGAAGATAGGAGAGGGAGAGGAAGAGAAGGGGAAGGGGAAGGGAGGGGAAGATAGGAGAGGGAGAGGAAGGGAAGGGAAGGGGAAGGGAGGGAAGAGAGGAGAGGAGAGGAGAGGGAGAGGAAGGAAAGGGGAAAGGAGGAGAGGGAGAGGGAGAGGAAGGGAAGGGGAAGGGAGGGAAGAGAGGAGAAGAGAGGAGAGGGAGAGGAAGGAAAGGGGAAAGGAGGAGAGGAGAGGAAGGGAGGGGAAGAGAGGAGAGGGAGAGGAAGGGAAGGGAAGGGAAGGGAAGGGAGGGGAGAGAGGAGAGGAGAGGAGAGGAGAGGAGAGGAAGGGGAAGGGAGGGAAGAGAGGAGAGGAGAGGAGAGGGAGAGGAATCGAAGTGAAGAGAGGAGAAGGAGAGGGAGAGGAAGGGAAGGAAAGAGAAGAGAAGGGGAAGAAGTGAAGGGAAGGGGAAGGGAGGGGAGGGAAGAGAGGAAAGGGAGAGAAAGGGAAGGGAAGGGGAAGGGGAAGGGAGGGGAGGGAAGAGAGGAAAGGGAGAGAAAGGGAAGGGAAGGGGAAGGGGAAGGGAGGGGAGGGAAGAAAGGAGAGGGAGAGCAATGGAAGGGAAGGGGAGGGGAGGTAAGAGATGAGAGGAAAGGGAGAGGAATAGAAGGGAAAACAGGAGAGGGAGAGGAAAGGAAGGGAAGGGAAGGGAGGGGAGGGAAGAGAGGAGAGAAGAGGAGAGGGAGAGGAAGGGATGGGAAGAGAGGAGAGGGAGAGGAAGGGAAGGGAAGGTGAAGAGAGGAGAGGGAAAGGAAGGGAAGGGAAGAGAAGAGAGGGAGAGGAAGGGCAGGGAAGGTGAAGGGAGGGGAGGGAAGGGAAGAGAGGAGAGGAAGGGAAGGGAAAGGAAGGGTGGAAGGTGAGTGATGAAGCTCGAAAAGGAGGAGGAGAAACGGGAGGATAGGAAGTAAAAGGTGCGAATGAGGGAAGAAGAGAAGGAAGGAGAGCAAGGGGAAGGACGAAGAATGGAGAGAGTTGATGATGACGTAGGAACTATGATAATTTTGATAAAAACGAGGATGGGGAAGTAGGTGATGAAATGAATGGCGTATAAGGAAAAGGGCTAAAATGCATGAGAGAAACATGGAGACGAAAAGAGGAAAAAATAAGAATGTGCAAATGCATAACTATATGTGTGGGTGTACGTGTGTGTGTGTGTGTGTGCGTGTGTGTGTGTGTGTGTGTGTGTGTACGTGTGTGTGTGTGTGTGTGTGTGTGTATGAACACGATAGACATATACTGTATACAGTATACACAGGCAGCCAAGCTACAGATATAATCATTGCATCCATAATACATAGCATTCCTGTATACACACGTAGATAAGCAAATAGACAAACAGGACGAAAAACAAACAGAGAAATTATATTAGACAAACAGATGAACAGCGCCAGACAAAATGACAAAGACTACGCCTGTTGTTTATGAAACTCGTAACATACCTATTGCTGAGAAGAGCGCTGTCTACATGCATCATTTCAATTATCCTTGCAATATGGACGTAAACTCGGGACATGAACTTACCAAAAAAAGAGAAAAAAGAAAAAAAGAAAACAGACACAGTTTTCAATGAATCACAGATCAATTTGCTTCCAATAAATAGGGCACTAACCTCTTCCTTTGGTTGCCCTGTGGACAAGCTCCCCATGACAACCTCGCTGAAAGTGTGGACCGCACGAGCGAGTTAGATCGATGTCTCACGTACTCTCTCTCTCTCTCTCTTTCTCTCTCTCTCCCTTCTTCCTAAACCAGTAACTTAGTCTTGTTTACAAGTGTTAACGACGCATTAGTTTTGTTTTCCTCCAGGTGCTCACTATTTAGTATCCTTCTCGTGTCGTTAGCTTCCTCGTGTTCTCGTAAGGATCACACACGGACGCGAAGATAAACCCGCGATTCCACAAGCTGACCGCAATTACGGCTGCGAGATGGACGCCGAATAACCCGCAGCTAGACGCTAGCGGACGCCAAGGTTGACTGACGGAGTGCCTGGCGCTGTGGCTGTTCGTGCATACCTCCGACCTCTTACGCTCACGAGATACCAATCATCACGGGGGAGGGGGGGTGGGGGGAAGGGGGAATTTATGCCTTCAAGGTGCTCCTTGAGGTCTATTAGGGTTCAGTGTGTCTCTTCTGGTTTCTTTTAAGTGGGTTTGGGTGTCCTTGTAGGCATACTTTGACGTAATTTCTTTTGTAGGAGCGAAGTCACTCAGGTCATGCAATGCTCAGATCTTTTCGACACTCTTAAATTTCTTGCTATCTAATTTAGCCTTACTAAATAACCTAATTATAACACAGACGCACCTTCCCATGAACCTCAGCTCTCATTCACCGTGTTTCAATTCCAATAACTCAATAGTAATTGTAATTATATAATATAATAGTAACGTAATATATATATGATATATTATCTAACCGTAACGAATAAAACGAAATCGAAGTGAAGCGCCGGCAATACCGCGCACGACTAAGTCAGCGCGGACGAGACGTTGTGAATAATGAATGCGTAATTCTCGAACATATTGAAAACCGACCGATGACCTACATGCACTCTCCCCCGGATCCGAATGTTGCACAGGCGTATTGATGATTCGTTTTCGCGAACTGCCTTATGTTTGAGTGATTTATGCACGTGGGAGATTATTTGCAACATTGTTGATTAATCATTGCAAGGGATGGGAGGTACGTCGTGGGTTTCGTGCTATGTTGCGATGATTGATGATATATCCGTATCGTGCGAGAAGCTATGTGTTTGAATTATTGCGAATATTATTTGAATGTATCTTCCTGTTTCTTTGACTACAGTAGGATAACAGGAGCAGAATATGTTCGGAATATTCCTGAGACGGGTACATTGAAATAAAAAATATACGCCGATATGCAGATAAAGGAGGATTATTATACTGATAAAACAGATACAAATATACTGTTGCATATTCACAGTTAAAAAAAATAATAACGAGAGTCATAATTTGATCTAATTAACTTGTCATTTGAAACACATGTGTTCACGGCTAATAAGCATATTGTTATTTTATCGCTCATTCTCAGGCTTACGTCACGCGAAATAAAAACAAACAAAAACAAACAAATATAACACAAACAAAGAAAAAAAAATACCATAGAGCTCAGTAAGCAAACCATTATGCTTCCATAATGTAAACACACACGCAATAACACACAAACAAACACACCTACACACATACAACTAGCGTGTGTTAGGATTCTAAACTTTGAAGGGAATGTTGTGATATCCAACGAGTTAGGCCATGTTAGGTCAAGCAGATAGGTCTCAGTCACGCTATACGGCACTAAGCGACAGCATGCGTCAGAAACTATGCCTATTTGTCCTCTGTCTTTGTAGAGAAGGCATACTGACTCTGCATCGTGGCTTAAATGGCAGATGATCACGTTGGCATTTTCCTTTTTTTCTGGAAAACGATGTGAGAGTGAGGAAATATTTTGTGTAAGAATTATACTTTGTTCGTTCATCTACTGGAATTGAAAATATAGAGAGTTCAGCTGTTTGTTCATAGCCGTCCTGTTTGCTCTTTGAACAGGAAATTCAGAGTTAAAAGTAGTAGGAAGTAGTAGGTTAATATTGGGGAGGGGTATCTGGTTAACTTGGAGTTCAACTTTGGGGTATCGAGGTTGAAAAAATAAGATAAAAAAGAAAAGAAAAGAAGCACAGGGCTTGGATGTAGATGTGTGAATTAGATATCATTTGAGAAACTCAGAAGCTGTGTCACTTCTGCATCTTTAATAGGCTAGTAGGGAAATTATCAATATACTACTATGGTATGTTAAGAAATACAAAATATTCGCAATGAAATTCTTGATATCTTTAAATTTCATAGTAATTTACTTCTAAATGAACAATAGCTGACCTCCTAGTGCTTGTCACACGCTTCTGGAAATACGTGCTCCTTAATTAACCTGTTTTATGGATTTATGTTAATGATTAAACTAATTTTTTTTTTTCCAAAAGTCCTATAAGAAGAATACAACAGAAGATTGACATCTGCCGCCGCTTTGTCGTCCTGTTGTAAGATATGTAATATTTTGGGTTTTAAAAATAATGGATTTATACGACAGTAAACTATTTCTGAGATGGAAAAGACAGATTAACACATTACATGATATTACTTTCATTCACTGCACTAATACAAACTATTTCAGGAATATTTAGCCATAATGCTAAAATAACTATTTTGATAACTTCAAAGAATCGAATTTCGTGATTTCTGGCCATGTAATACTAAATACTAACATTATAAACTGCACTTTGTGACTGATTTTACGCGCATGCAATATCTGTACGTAGCATGCAAGCATAATGATTCCCCACAAAGTTCTGTGTAACTGAAAATGATACATACTTTTTATCAATGTTATATCCATGCACTTATTCAATTTACGTGATACATCTATCATTAAAGAATTTCAATATATTCATATCCCATCGTCAGAATAAAATTAATTTCCAGTATCCATTTTCTATTACATGTCTAACTTTTATAACATGAACTGGTAAGAAACAAGGCAAAGAAAATGGATGATAAAACACAAGAAAAACTCATCCATCACGGAATCACATGTCATTTCTCAACACGAATAAATATTTTTACGTTGTGTTTTATATTGAATTCTTCTTGGCTATATTTATAATAGTTGCAAGAAATCTGTGTGATATTACTTCGGAATCTTTTTACAAGATCATTTGCCACTGCCAGGAGTTGCATTAAGTGTTATTAGTAATATGAAGTGCTATTATTAATATGAAGTGCTATTAGTAATATGAAGTGCTATTATTAATATGAAGTGCTATTAGTAATATGAAGTGCTATTAGTAATATGAAGTGCTATTAGTAATATGAAGTGCTATTAGTAATATGAAGTGCTATTAGTAATATGAAGTGCTATTAGTAATATGAAGTGCTATTATTAATATGAAGTGCTATTACTAATATGAAGTGCTATTAGTAAAATGAAGCTATGATGTCCATTGATAATGAAGACAGACGCAGGTCATCATAGAATAAAGTTATTTTAACGTTGATGATGATGACTCGTGACAACGCAGATCATGATGGCAATGCGAATAACAGTGATGATATTAACAAACATAGTAATTAATATATATATATGTGTATATATATATAACTATATATGTAACTATATATATAACTATATAACTATATATGTAACTATATATATAACTAAATAACTATATATGTAACTATATGTATATGAATATACATATATATATATATATATATATATTATATATATGTCTATATGTCTATATATATGTATATATATATATATATATATATATATATATATATATATATATATATATGTCAACCTGAACTAGAATAAAATAAAAATAAAATAAAAACCGCTATATGTAAAGACAAAACCGAAAGCAATACAGATAGCAACTGAATTTCCTAATCATCATTCCTTTTTTTACAAATTATACCAACAACGATAGCATTTATTACTCTAATAACATCAAGAACATAAACGCACCGATCCCAGAGTAAGTGCAAAGAGATCTCATTATTTCATGGACATCAGAATAATTACATAATTACATAACTCATCGCGGTGTAATTACAAGTAACGAGATCACTGGTTATTAACACTTACAAAATGGGCTGTTTTGGCTTATCACACAATTCCACGGTGAAAATAATTGTTTCTGCAGTTGCCAGGTCGGAAAATATGAGGATCTTTCTGACAGGATACGGAGGAAGCGGTCCATGATAGATGACGAATGGTGTTTTCTCTTGATGTAATGGCCATATGAAGGAAGGTAATTTTTTATAAATACATTGTGTGCATGGCAGTTTTTTTTATTTATTATTATTTTTTTTTTTTTTTTATTTATTTATTTATTTATTTTATTTTATTTTATTATTTTTTTTTTTAGCTTACGCATGTTTCTTCGTAGAATATATACTTCATCTCTGTGCTAGCAGTCGTCATGCGCATGGCAATACTTTCTCTCGTTAGCGTTCCCCGTGTCATTCACGAAAATAATTACACGAAGATACGAAGGACGGAATGAAATATTTACATATATAGCCGTCACACTCTTTAGTGCCATGTTTTGGTAATCACAGAAACGAATCGGCAGTTCCCAGACAACCTATGACCAATTTACGGGTTTACCACCGAGATACGGCCACTTGCAAAGACACATTCAGACAAATGCAGGAAAGCTTTATAGGTTGCCTGTGTCTGAAGATCCCTGGAGAAGCTTGATGTGATTTACCCCGACCAAAGTTTTTATTTATTTATTTATTATTATTATTTTTAATACGACCATTGTCCGTTTTATTAATTTGAATCTATCGTGGTTTCTGGTTTCAAGAGCAGCAAGTAGAGAGTTTAGTCAAAAAAGGAAAACCCTGTGATAGTGAATGTTATGAAAATGAAGCCTTATATAGACCTGTAATCTAGGAACTAGGGGCAAGGAAACAAGTATCCTGAAATAGTATTTTTAATTTTATTTATTTATTTTTTTTGAAAACTGACCAATCGTCGATAATTGCATCTCTCTCTGATGTTCCTGGTAGATTTGACAAAATTTAAATTAGAGTTTGCTTGAAGGAGATTTTAAGGTATTTCTGTCCTATGTCCTATGAGTGTTTACGTTACTTGGGGACATTGTTGGGTAGGTTTTGAAATATTCATGTCTAAATCATAATGTTGCGACTTTATCCTGGGTTTGTCTATAAAAAAATAAGAAAGAAAGTCACCTGTCATGTCAGTTTGTTTACCTTATTTTACCCCAAATATTTGCCCATTTCCCGAAAGCCTCAGTTTATGTGGTGAAGGGTTCCTATCTACCATCAGATTATTATTCCTGAGACTGAGGGTCAGATTTGCACGAAACTGTAATGTGTGCCATAGGAAAGGAAGGGAGCAGGGACTTTGTTGTTTTATATACATAATGTATATTTACACATACACGCACAATATATATATATATATATATATATATATATATATATATATATATATATATATGTATGCATATATATATGTATATATGTATATATATATTTATATATATGTATATATATATTTATATATATGTATATATATGTATACATGTTTATTCATATACATACGTGTATATATATGTATATATATAAATATATATATATATATTTATGTATTTATATGTGTATATTCATATATATATGTATATGTATTTATGTGTATATCTATATATATATTTATGTATATGAACACACACACACACGCTCAAACACAAACCAACAAACCATCAAGCAAACAAACAAACAAACAAACACACACACACAAACACACACACACACACACATATGTATATATATATGAATAGATAAATATATATATATATATATATATATATATACATACATATATATGGGGGGGGGGGTATGTGTGTGTGTACAAATGTATATATGTATATAAATACATTAATATATATACATATATATAAATATATATATATATATATATATATATATATATATATATATGTATATACATATGTATATATTCATGCATATATTTATGTGTGTGTATACGTATGTATGTATGTATACATATGTATATATCTATATATATTTATGTATGTGTGTGTGTGTGTATATGTATATATGTATGCATGTGTGTATATATATATAAATATATATATGTATATATATATATATATATATATATATATATATATATATATATATATATATATATACTAATTGCGTAGGTTAGTTGAGGTTTCGGAAAATGGCAAATTTTTGGGGCAAAATGAAATATATAGAAAAATAATGATAGTATGTTTGCTGTGTGTGCGAAATTCGAAAGTTTGACAAATCATTCAAATTGTTCGCCACGTAAATAGGTATAACCAAAAAACGTTGTATTTTTGCATATTTTAAAAGTATTCAAAGACTTTATTTTTTGTGTGGCATAAAACTGTTATGAATATTTCCATAGCCAATATAATTTATGCATATTTGTATTTTAGGTACATGAGTACTCTGTTCGGTTGTTTGAGTTGTATCAAATGGATTTTTTTTTTTTTAATGGAATATCGTTAGTTTGGATATATTTTGACAGACATGAACATGACGTAATAATCAACTTTATAGAGAGTTGAATAGGAATATTTCTCCGATAAAAATGCAATGACTACTATGATTTAGATGATGATGGTAATCATGATGATGATAATGATGATATCAGTGATAATGGTAATATCAGTAACAATGATATATATAAGGATAATGGTAATAACAATGATTATGAGAAAAATGGTGGTAGATGTAGTAAAAATGTCGATGATAATAATATTGATAATAATGATAATAATAATAATGATAATGGAAATGATAATGATACTATTGATAATAGTAACAATAAAACTGCTACTGCTACTAATGATAATGGCAATAATGATGTTAGAAATAGAGATATAGTGTTAATAATAATTATAATGTTAATGATAATAGTGTAATGGCAACAATAATGTTAATATTAATAATGATAATAATAATGATAATAATAATATTATAATAAAAATGATAATTATGATGATAATGATGATGATGATGGTGGCAGTGGTGATGATACTGATAATGGTAATGATAATGATGATATTAATGATAATAGTGACGATAATGACAATAACAATAATAATGAAAATATCAATGCTAATCAGTGGTAATGGTAGTAAAAATAATAATACTTGTAATGATAATAATGATGATGATATTAATGGTAATAGTGATGATAATGACAATAACAATGATAATGAAAATATCAACGCTTATAGCATAATATAAACTCTACTAAGAGTAAAGTAAAGTAAAATAGTAATACTGAATATGATAATATTTTCAAAAGTTATCCGACTCTTGTAATAATACTTATAATAATTATGCTGATAATGGCATTGCTAGTATCATTACTATTACTACTACTACGACTAGTAAAAGGCTTCGGGTACTATTATGCAGTGATTGTATTTTTAAGTACGTTACCCTTTCAGTCTTGTTCAGCGCCCTCTCTTGCCGCAGGAAATCCCTAAATCATCAACAGCTCCGGATTGGTCCAATTCTCTAACTGCCGCCATCTTGAACCATTCTTGTGGCTTCGGCCATGTTCAAACTACATATTTCTTTTATTGTGTCTCTATAACGAGTTTTCGGTCTAGCTCTTCCATGTGGACCATAAACCATAACAGTGAGTGGGATCTCTTGGCTATTTTATGACTTCTTTGCGCATGTCCGATAAAGGTCAGTTTTTTAGCCATTCAGGGTGTTTAGGAATCTGTCATACTTTTTTTTAAAATTAATTAATTATTATTATTATTATTATTCAACTAATTCTTCATTCGTTTTTTTTTCTTTCCAAATGATGCTCTTCTACTAGTACTCTTCTTCTCTTCTTCTAATTCCTTTTATTAATTAATTAATTCTAATTAATAATAATAATTCTAATTCTAGTACCCAGCTTTCCGAGCCGTAAGATGCATAGAAAAAAAAAATATATATTCAGTCGTCTTCTCGTAGAGGGAGATATATTTTTGTCTTATCAAGTGTTTGTAAGAGTATCTGTTGCATTTTTTATTTTTTTTTAAAAATCCTATTCTTCTTTTGACTTCGACAGAATCATCATTACTGTTGGTGAAAATAGCTCCAAGATGAACAAATTCTTTCACATTCTTGATAGGTTCTCCGTTGATTCGAACGTGTGTCAAAGGATTAATTGTCAACATCATTAGCATTGAGG
>BOPN01004658.1:97500-105000 GCA_017312705.2 Penaeus japonicus
TATTATGGGACAAGAAAATAACAGTGAAATTAAAGGAGAAATGTAAAACCGTGAAACGACCTGCGATGATTTACGGAGCGGAGACATGACCCGTAGAGAAGGTAGAGAACAGAAGGATGGAAGTGACTGACACGAGGATTTTGTGATGGTTGTGTGACGTGACGAAGAATTGCACAATCAGCAACGCAAGAACTAAGGGATCAGAAAAAGTGGTGACGAAGAAGGTACAGGGGCGAGGATTAGATAGCATAGGCACGACATGAGGAGAAAGTGACGAGAAAAGGACACTGGACATGAACAAGAACAAGAGTACAAGAAAGAAAGAAGGAGAGATGGCCCAAGACAAGGTGAAGAGACGGTATAACAGCGGACATCAGAAAGAAAGGACTGGATAAAAACATGGCATAGAGGCAGGTGGATGAGACTCGTTAAGAACAAAGACCCTGTATAAAGACGGGATAATGATACCGATGATAAAAAGAAAGAAAGACAAAGAAGAAGAAGAAGAAAAAAAACAACATGATGAGAAAATGTTATTCGACATACTATATTTACTGACGAATGGAAATTTTTAACAGTCTACCAGACACGTTGTTAATTTACTAGAATGAACTTCGACCCAAGACGTGTTGTAAATAAACTATGCCTATTAGAGACAGTAGACCGATTGAGCCAAAGTTGCATTCTTATGGCGGAAGGATTTTCATTTCAGTTGACTACGATAGTTCCTTGAAGATATTTGCATATATTCGATCTTTAATATTTGCTCGAAATGGTTTAGTTTTGTACGTTGAAATCTGGTAAAACATAACTATCAAGATTTAATTATTTTATCTAATGTTATTCGTTACTTATATAGTATATAATCTTTATGAAAATCAAAATTGACTCTTAAAAAATATATATATACATTTCAGGTCATGCATCGAAGTATATAACATATTTTGTTATCTAAGCTCTAAAAACTACAAAATGTACCGAAATCCTAAAAGAGGCCCTGAAACAAACAAGCACCTACGGTTACATTTTTTTTTGTTATAATCCCTCCCAAATTTCACTGAAATCACTTCTCACCAGGGTAGAGGGCATAAACATAATTATTATCACAATAAAAAAAAGATTCTATGCTAAAAAACAAACAAACACATAAGGGTTAGGGCTTAATCACAACAAAATCTTCTCAGAGCCATTAAATCCCCCACACAATTAAGAACTTTGAAAAAAAAGTCTAACAATTAATTACGATTCCCCTTTCCCACTTTATGAAAAAACAAAACAAAACAAAAAGAAACAGTCAAAAAAGAAACAGAAAAGCAAACAGAACTACAACCAATACGAAGAACTGAGAAGAAAGTCTAACAATCAACTACAATTTAGGAAATGAAAAAAAAGAAAGAAAAAAAAGAAAGAAAGAACAAAAACAAAATTACAACAAAGACAAAGATCCCCAACCAGCTGTTCCTCTGTGAAGTAACCAGCTGTTTCTTCTCAGCCTTTTCGAAAAGATTAGTTTGCTGACGTTCGGTTATCCTTGATATGATCACCCTTCAATAATCCTGGATTACTTACAATAACGAGATTACCGACGCTTCGAAGGAAGGAAGGAAGGAGGGGGGGGGGGAGAAAGAGAGAGAAGGAGAGAGGGAGAGATGGATATATAGAGAGAGATAGAGAGAGAGTGAGTGAGTGAGTGAGTGAGAGAGAGAGAGAGAGAGAAATAGATAGATAGAGAGAGAGAGAGAAGGAGAGAGAGAGAGAGAGAGAGAGAGAGAGAGAGAGAGAGAGAGAGAGAGAGAGAGAGAGAGAGAGAAAGGGTTAATGGGAGGGAGACAGTTAGATAGATAGATAGATTGAGAGAGAAAGAAAGGGTGAAAGGGAGAGAGGGAGGGAAATAGATAGACAGATAGATAGAGAGATGAAGATAGAAAGATAGAAAGATAGAGAGAGAGAAGGAGAGAAGAGGAGAGGAGAGGGATAGAAAGAGGGATAGAGAGAGGGAGAGTAGGAGAGGAGAGGAGAGGGATGAAAAGAGGGATAAAGAGAAGTGAGGGAGAGAGAGAGGGAGAAGTGACGAGAAGGGGTGGGGGGAAGGGGTGTAGTGACGAGAAGGGGTGGGGGGAAGGGGTGTAGTGACGAGAAGGGGTGGGGGGAAGGGGTGTAGTGACGAGAAGGGGTGGGGGGAAGGGGTGTAGTGACGAGAAGGGGTGGGGGGAAGGGGTGTAGTGACGAGAAGGGGTGGGGGGAAGGGGTGTAGTGACGAGAAGGGGTGGGGGGAAGGGGTGTAGTGACGAGAAGGGGTGGGGGGAAGGGGTGTAGTGACGAGAAGGGGTGGGGGGAAGGGGTGTAGTGACGAGAAGGGGTGGGGGGAAGGGGTGTAGTGACGAGAAGGGGTGGGGGGAAGGGGTGTAGTGACGAGAAGGGGTGGGGGGAAGGGGTGTAGTGACGAGAAGGGGTGGGGGGAAGGGGTGTAGTGACGAGAAGGGGTGGGGGGAAGGGGTGTAGTGACGAGAAGGGGTGGGGGGAAGGGGTGTAGTGACGAGAAGGGGTGGGGGGAAGGGGTGTAGTGACGAGAAGGGGTGGGGGGAAGGGGTGTAGTGACGAGAAGGGGTGGGGGGAAGGGGTGTAGTGACGAGAAGGGGTGGGGGGAAGGGGTGTAGTGACGAGAAGGGGTGGGGGGAAGGGGTGTAGTGACGAGAAGGGGTGGGGGGAAGGGGTGTAGTGACGAGAAGGGGTGGGGGGAAGGGGTGTAGTGACGAGAAGGGGTGGGGGGAAGGGGTGTAGTGACGAGAAGGGGTGGGGGGAAGGGGTGTAGTGACGAGAAGGGGTGGGGGGAAGGGGTGTAGTGACGAGAAGGGGTGGGGGGAAGGGGTGTAGTGACGAGAAGGGGTGGGGGGAAGGGGTGTAGTGACGAGAAGGGGTGGGGGGAAGGGGTGTAGTGACGAGAAGGGGTGGGGGGAAGGGGTGTAGTGACGAGAAGGGGTGGGGGGAAGGGGTGTAGTGACGAGAAGGGGTGGGGGGAAGGGGTGTAGTGACGAGAAGGGGTGGGGGGAAGGGGTGTAGTGACGAGAAGGGGTGGGGGGAAGGGGTGTAGTGACGAGAAGGGGTGGGGGGAAGGGGTGTAGTGACGAGAAGGGGTGGGGGGAAGGGGTGTAGTGACGAGAAGGGGTGGGGGGAAGGGGTGTAGTGACGAGAAGGGGTGGGGGGAAGGGGTGTAGTGACGAGAAGGGGTGGGGGGAAGGGGTGTAGTGACGAGAAGGGGTGGGGGGAAGGGGTGTAGTGACGAGAAGGGGTGGGGGGAAGGGGTGTAGTGACGAGAAGGGGTGGGGGGAAGGGGTGTAGTGACGAGAAGGGGTGGGGGGAAGGGGTGTAGTGACGAGAAGGGGAGCTGAAATACTTCCCGAGACATAAACCCTGATCAAAGGGGCCCGCCGTATCTGCGCTTTCCTCTCGTTCTTGTCTTGAGGGGAAGAACTTGACTCGATGTGATTTGGCTGATCCGATTTTCCCTCGGGTGACCCCTCTCTCTTTTATGTGTTCTGTGTGGAGAAATCTCTCGGGTATGGATGGATTCTCCCCTCTAGACACACCTACGAACACATGTAGGTACGTACATATACACAGACAGGCGTGCACATGCATCCAATTACACGAGCATCTTCGTCTTCCACTTGTCATTCTGTTATCTTACTCTTTCTTTCTTTCTTTCTCTCCCCTCCCCCGACTCTGTCTCTGTCTCTCTCTCTCTCCTTTTAATCTCTCTCCCACTCTCTCTCTCTCTCCTTTTAACCTCTCTCCCACTCTCTCTCTCTTCCTCTGCCCTTCATCTCTCCCTCTCTCCCTCCCTCCCTCCCTCTCTCCCTCTCCCTCTCTCCCTCCTTCCCTCCCTCCCTCTCCCCACATCCCTTCATCCACACAAACACCCACGTAATCTCTAGTTTCCATGGCAACGTGAGGTCGGGAATACTCTCCTAATGTACAAAGACATACATCAAGGCTCCGCGATATTGTGCGTTGTTTTGGCGATGCGGTGACAGCCTCCCGGCGACCCGGAGATTAAAACACATCGAATAAAGATGCTATTACTCTCAAAGCTGTCGCTTCTTGGGAATGTGTGGCTCTGGGATGCTGAAATGAAAGAGAGAACTACTCTCCATCGATCTATCTCTTCATTTTGTTCATTATTCGTCCCTGTATTAAGGCATTAATGCATCTATATATTCATTCGTCTGTATGATCATTTATTCACTCGTTAATCTTTGGTAATTTTTCGACGAAAATTCAAAGATCGTCAAGGGTCTTCGAGATCACTCGGGCGTCTCACATATTTTCCTTTAGTCTCCCCTCGACACGCTGGAAATAGAAACAGACGGGGATATCAACAATAAAATCTTATCAAATCTCTTTGATTCTTGGGGAGCCTTTTGAAGTACTTTGATAAGATATTTTGATTAATAAGGTATTTACATATATCGCCGAACAGCTGCGCCACGGAAGTTCTCTGTAACTTCATTAACACGGTTTGATTATCATGGTGACTTTAAGATCGTCTCCAGCACGCATTATTGCACACAACACACCTACTCGCAAACAGTTTGTTATCATTGCAGACTTCGTGTGTGAGATGGCAAAGGATGAAATGAAATGCATTAACATTTATTAGCACGATGTGAGGAATGAAGTGATGAAGCAAGGTGACAGGATAGATTTACTGAAGTAGATATATATATATATAGATAGATAGATAGATAGAGAGAGAGAGTGAGTGAGAGAGAGAGAGAGAGAGAGAGAGAGAGAGAGAGAGAGAGAGAGAGAGAGAGAGAGAGAGAGAGAGAGAGAGAGAGAGAGAGAGAGAGAGAGAGAGAGAGAGAGAGAGAGAGAGAGAGAGAAAGAGAGAGAGAGAGAGAGTAAGAAAGCTAAATTAACACTAAAATCATCAGAGACTGCTTGACTAATAAACAAGATACGAAAATCGACTAAAATGAAGGATGAAAAGGAAAAGGAAAAAAAAAGGAGAAGAAGAAGAAAAAAAAAATGTTTTCCTTCAGACTAACATCAAAAGAATGTAGAATAGGGGCACAGCATCAATAGATCACATCTCAAAGAAGCATCCTCTTTTTGCTCATCACTGGGGCCTGGTTATAGTTAGTGATGTTTAACATATGAAAAGAAATTACTGAGGTTTTTTTTTTTTTTTTTTTTTTGACGAGGAGGAGGGATTGTGGTGGTGGTGCGGGGGGGGGGATGGAAGGGGTAGGGGGAGGAGGGAGGGAAATGGGCTAGGTGGGGAGGGAGGTATGAGGGAACGTGGGTGAGGGGGAAGGGGAGAAGGAGAACTAACGGCAGCAAATTGAAGTATGTCCTTTGTTAGTTGTAATGTCTATGGGAATATCGACCTTACCAACGTTTGTGATTATAATTTCTTCTGTTTTAAGACTCAGTGATTTCCTATGGTGTAATGACGTCATTTGGAAATCTCTTATGATCATTCACTAAAGCCGTTTTTCATAATGGTTTGAAATGGATACTCGCACTTACGGATGCAAGGAACACGGTTTAACCAACGGATAATGGGACGAAACAAGGGGCCCTCACACAGGTGTTTCTACATTCATTTCAAGGTGTAGTAAATATTTAACAATATATGCTCATAAACCGATTTAATCTCTCTCTCTCTCTCTCTCTCTCTCTCTCTCTCTCTCTCTCTCTCTCTCTCTCTCTCTCTCTCTCTCTCTCTCTCTCTCTCTCTCTCTCTCTCTCTCTCTCTATATATATATATATATATATATATATATATATGTATGTATATATACATAAATAAATAAATAAACACACACACACACACATATATATATGTATATATATATATATATATATATATATATATATATATATACATAGTATATATATATATATATATATATATATATATATATATATATATATATATATATATATATATGTATATATATATATATATATATATATATATATATATATATATATATATATATATATATATATATACACATACATATATATGTATATATGTGCACACACACACACACATACACACATGTATTTGCATATACATACATATTCCGCATATGCCATGCTGATATAAGTTACACACACGAGCGCACAATTCAATTCCAAAATGGAAATCACATTTCGGATCACCGTTTGTCACCGTCTGTTGCAGCTCAAAGCAAGAGATGACACAGGACGCCAGAATACGCATTGCATCATCTGTCTAATACGCTTTTCAGGAAGACGTTATTGTGACGTCATAGTGAGGTACTTCGGAGATTGTTTGAGTGTGACGTCATCTTGTTAATAGTGTTTGATGTCCTTGATGTTTGTTCGTTTGTAGTGATGTCACTGGCGACTTTTATGGGTTCCTATGACGGCTGTAGATTTATTTATTCGTTATTTGTTTTTTTTCTTCAGATTTTGTTTATCAGCTATTGTTATTATTGTTGTCATTATCATCGCTATTGCTATCATCATTATCAATATCATTATCAACATTATTTTTTAATCGTTGTCATTATCATAATCATACTCAATATCACTATAGTTATCATCATTACTATAATTTTCTTCCTTATCACTATTACTATCATCATTTTTATCATCATTATCATCACCACTATCGACATTTTAAACAAAAGAACCCCTCAAAGAAAATTCGCACGGAGAAGAATAGGAGCATCTTGCATCTCAAGAGCAACTTGCACTTCACTTGAGTTCGTTTCCTGAATTCCTAACTTCTCAAGGCTCAGAGTTTGGAATTTTAGAGGACTTGGGATTGCGCGACAGAGCCAGCGAGGCGGGTGTGAGAGAAAGAGAGGGAGGGGGGGAGGGAGGGAGGGAGAGGGAGAGAGAGAGAGAGGGAGGAAGAGAGAAAAAAAAAGAGAGAGAGAGAGAGAGAGAGAGAGAGAGAGAGAGAGAGAGAGATAGAAAGATAGATAGACAGATAGATAAATATATATATATATATATATATATATATATATATATATATATATATATATATATATATATATATATATATATATAGATAGATAGATAGATAGAGAGAGAGAGAGAGACAGACAGACAGACAGATAGACAGAAAGTTATAAAAAGTTTATTTTCTATTTTTCAGTGCTTTATTCACACTGTCAGAGTTGGTCGTATGACTTCAAAAGTTATGCGACTCGACCTTTTTGTGATTCGTTGAATATATGTTATACATTTTTTTTCATAAATTATACTGAATGTCAGAGAGCAATAGACTTCTTTCTGTTCTGGTTTATGAACAAATACACACACATATACATATATTTTTGTTTGGTTAACATGAGTTTTACTGTATATGTTTTTATTCCCTTTCTTTCGGGGAAATAATAGGATGTATATATACAATTATTTGGTTTTATAGAAAAATCGGATTCTGAATAACTTGTTTATGATTAATCTGATTTATCATGATACACACGTGTGGGCGTACTTCCCTCT